>CM038228.1:48175094-48262350 GCA_021442155.1 Cymbidium sinense | reverse complement strand
TTGTACTCAAAATAAATATATAGTGGAAGCTTTTTACTGGGCTAGGCCCCGTGGTTTTCCCTCTTTTCGAGGTTTTTCACGTTAAAATTTCTAGAGTTTTCTTGTTCACTCTTTAAATACCTGTGTGTGTTGGATTTCACAACAAGGCTAAAGCGTAAACTTTCACTCTAACGTGGTTTTCTAACAAATATATAAATTATACAATATTTTTAGAAGAATAATTAGCCCTTCTCCAAAATAATGAAATAAGAAGACATGCTTCTCATAGTGAGGTAAGATAAACTATATGCTCTAAAATTTAAATGTAAAGCTTCCAAAATTTTGTATTACTATTCTTAAAAAGTAAATTTATTTTGGAATCCCTTATTTCTTATCTAAATTGTCACATTTGAATATATTTAATTGATATATTAGAAGTAATGCAAGATTTCTATTTTTTTCACGAGGACTCATTATCAAATTGTCAAAGTTTACAAGTTGACTTAACTTTTTATAATAAAATACAAGTCAATTATTTGTGTCTAGACCTAAATGCCAATTTTTACGTCTTGTATAAATCAGTGGGTACTTGATTATTTGTCATATTAATCTCTTTTAATAATCAAATAAATTGTTAAGATATTCTTGAGGCTTATAAAAAATTATTTCAGTATTAAGTATTTATAATATAATAAATAGCTTAGAGTGATTATTGTAACATTGCTATATTGATTGTTCAGTTTCATGTGATAAATTATAAATTTATTGAGCCTCACTCTTGGGAGACTCTTTAAAGATTTCTCTAAAATAACTTCAAATATCATTTTCATACCTTTTTTGTTTTGTTTTCATTTGCTAGCACATAATTAGTTGAGTTAATAGTCAGCTCGTTGTCCCCACGTAATGCTCATTGTCTCCACATAATTAGTTGAGTTAATAGAATGACATTTTAAGCCATCATATGCATCCTTTTATGCATTTTTTTGATAATAACAAAGCTGAAGAAAATAGCTTGCAATTAATTCAAACAATTAGATGTTGGAGTCAACTAAACAAAAACTTGTTTGAGCTTAAGCATTAAGGTAATTTAATTTGTTTCACCATATTCTACATACTAGAAATTTAAATTCATTTTATATTACTTTTCTTTTAAAGGAGGACATGTGCACTTTATTTTTTAAAAAATTTAAGTGTCAAAATTCAAATTTAATAAATGTGAGACTTAATCACAGGACCTTGACAACAACTTTCAAGGCCTTTACCAACTAAACTAGCTGACACCATTAACTCTTCTTCATGAGAGAAGTATTCTACATTAACACGAGTAAGTGCATCATTTTTTATACATTGCAAATCTTAATTTACCTTATTATTATTTTTTTTCTGAATTTTCACTTTGAGCTACTAGTTTTTATTAGTAGTCTCAACACAATAATTTTACTCGATCTCTAACTTTTTGCGTTATATGTACAAACTATGCTCATAAAGGTCCGTTTATGGGCTGGGGCTATTTTTCATTTTGTTCTTGCTTTTGAATCACATCCATCATATTATATATATATATATATATATATATATATATATATATATATATATATATATATATATATATATATATATATATATATATAGACACAAACATTATAAGATATGATTGTATTTTAGTTATGTTCATGTGTTGTATTCAATTATTTTAGTAGTGGCATGGTATTATTCTATCAAATTCTTTATTTAAAAATATGAAATTTAATCATATGACTTACAAGATCTCTATCAACGGTGACACCACTTACTCTTCTTCATGGGAAAGGTAATTTACACTAGCCAGAAAGTGCATTAGATATTGTATTGCAAATCTTAATTTACCTTAGTCTCAACACATTAATTTGACTAGATCTCATCTCATTATATGCTATATATATATATATATATATATATATATATAGTCTATTAAATTTATTAATTTCCTTTCTTTTCTTCTAATTTTTGCTCTCCCATGTCTTTTCCTCTAATGATGCTTTCCATGGTGTGGCCCACCCTTTCAGAGTTTGTGACCTCACCTTCTTGGTCTCCATGGAATAAGGCTTGGAAATAGTTGAACTTGTTGTGTTCCAGCATGACATTACGGATTATAAGTATAACAAAGACTGAGGCGGGGAGACATAAATTCATGGTGGACTTCATCAGTTATATGAAGAATAGAGCAAAAGAGCATGAGCTTTTGTAAATATAATGTTAAGCTGAAAATATTCAAAATTGTGAACATAAGTTGAGTTAGACCTATAATCAAAGTTCTCTTCCATTTCAAGAACTTGGAGTTCTCCTGATGATTTTTAATGAGCAAACAATTCTACTTAAAGATTTATTATTATATTATTTTAAAGTCTTAAGGAGGACATATTTGTGAAGGAATGTAATTATTTACTATTCCACAAATCCTTACCTATGTCAACTTGGAAAATGATGTTGAGTGGCCTATAAATATTACTATGAATAATGCATATGATACATAGCTTCTCGTCACTATCTACATTTTTATATTTACTATATATATATATATATATATATATATAGTCTCTAGTTGTTATAATGATCAACCACATCTAGTTAAAAATGGATGGTGTAACAAAACATAATTAATTAAAATTCATTTATGCCTATTACAATATCTTAATTTTCTTAGTGATGTCCTAAGAGTTCTTTATTTTTGCGCTATGATTAAGAAAGTCATAAACCAAAAATCACTCTTAATTTAACGTCTATTTCATTACACATTCTTTTGATGTGGACTTAATAATGAATATTTTATTTAATTGCTTCCCTTTTTAACTCAACACTTTCATCAGTAAAAATAAGGCATGTTCTATGCTCAATTTCTTTATTACTCATTATTTAATCTTTTTTTTCCTTTTGTGTTCATTATATAAGTTTCATTTGTATTCCCTATATAAAGAACTTGCCTCAAGCCCTTATATGCCATGGAGTAGAACTCTTCCTCACCAAACTATTACTAGTTTATTTAATGATCATTGAATCATTTTATTTTTTCAGTACATAATATTCTAGCTAAAGAGAAAAGAATATGTGCCAAGGAATGCATAATATTATTAATATTAATATTATTACTTCTTGCTTGAGAAAAATATAGGAAATGTGCCAAAAGCACCTAACATAATTAACAAATTATTATTAATCCTAAAGAATTATATTCACATCAAATATAAACATTACAATAAATCCAAATCAATACTGAGACTTCTCCTTTTCCATTGATTGCTAATTTGTCTCTAGTATCATAAATGTAAAGCCCAATATTCAAAATGACTCAATGCCTCTACTTAGTCTTCCAAAAATTCCTCAACAATTAAATGTGTATTTGTTTTCATGGATAGACTCTCTTTTTCCATTGTCATCTCCAATAGTTTTCAAATAACTGCTATTATTAATAAAGCTTCTTGTATTGAAAATCTCACTCTGGAAGTTGTTCTTACATCTCTTCAACAAACTAACTTGCCATCACTTATGATCATTCTTAGGATGTAAGATGTTCTCCCGCCTCCCAAATCTCCTTAGTAAATTCATGATGTTATTACCATCTGTCTTGTTACTTGCCAATAGAGTATAAAAAAAGATTCAATTATACGCATACCAAATCAAGTTATTTCCTTAATTTTAAGCCATTGGCATGATACTTAGCATTTTATTCCATGAAAATGTTGAACTGTAGTGAGTAAAGATGATGTGAATTTTTGTTATTAGGGGCATTAAGATATTAAAAAAGGTGCATTAATATGATATATAAACTTAAAACTGTCTAGAATATAGAATCAATTTTTAAGAATCATCATCATCATTATTATTAGCAATTTCCCTCAAAATTTCAAGTCTTTTTGCTCATTTTAGGAATATTTATTCTTTAAATAATAAGATATAATTCATTTGATATGTATTAGTTATTCCTTCAAATTTTGGTGATCCTATAAAGTCATAATAATGAGCTATTTCTCTTGAGTAGAACCCCAAACTTATAGAAGACAATAATAATATAGAATGAACGTTTAAAGAATCACCATCATTATGTTATAAGCATCCTTCAAAAAAGGCCTATGAAAAATAAAACTAATGTAAGTGTATGGGCTAGGTATCAAATGTTTTCTTTGGTGATATTATGAAGAAGCACTTGATGCAGACTTATAAGCTTTACTACTCTACCCTCTTTTAAACTAGATGAACTAATATATGATTTATTTTATAATCCAAATAGAACTTTAAGACCAATGTTGATTTCTAGAATTTGATGTTGAGGCTAAAGTTGACTTTTCTGAAAAAGAAAAGTCACTAAAACTACCATCAAGAAATTCAAATTACAACGACACTAGAAGATATTCTTAATCTTTACATTTGTTGACCTCATTTTTGGAGAGGTCATTTTAGCAATGAGAAGATCTCAAGTTCAAATAGAGATTTCCTAATTCAATGTCAAGTCCAAGTTATTGTGCTTAGTAACTTAGGAAATGCATTTTTGAACTAAATCCAATCTACTTGGTTTGATAAAAATCAAGTCAAATATCCAATAAATTAAATCAAATCAATGAAAATAAAATGGAAGTTCAAAGTCAAATCTAAAGTCAACTCTAGTCAACCTAGTATTGACTTTAAGGCCCACCTAGTCAAAAGTCAACCCACTAAAATTTGACCAAAATAAATCATCAAAATATTTTAAAAAAATCAAATAAACATGTTTGATCACAATGATAAAGAAATTTGAGTCCATTGAGACTAGGTAAGATAAATTCTTTAAATCAAAATGACCTAAATAGGCTACTTTGAACTCAAACCTAAGGAAAATTCAAATCACTTTCAACCAATGCAATTCACATTCAATTAAAAAAATAATGGGAAATGCAATTCACCATTAAATCAATTAACAAATCAGCAAATAAAATAAAAAAATAAAATAAAAGAAATGAGAAAGAGGGAAGAAGGGAAATTGAATTTCCCTCTTCCCAACAAACAAACTCCATCCCTTAACAAAGGTGGCTGCCTTCAAGTGAAGGAAATGAAGGCAATTAGCAATCAAGAAAGAAAAACAACCAAGGAGAGAGAAAGAAAGAGGGAAGAGAGAAAAAGAGGAAGATAGAGCTCTCGGCATATAGATAAACAAGAAGGGAGACTTCCACATGGAGGATTGAGCACAAACACACCTTCACACATTAAAACAGAAGCTAAACGAAAGCTCCCCTCCCCCCAAGTGTCCTTAACTACTACAAACCATCAAAGCCAAAAAATCACTCAAGGGTTGGTCTAGGGAGCAATCCGTAAGGAATTAATCTAATTCCTTTGGCAAGAAAGCTAGGTTCAAGCATTTGAAGCTCTATGATCAATTGTAAATCCAATCATCCAACAAATCGAGGTATGTCATTATTGACCTCAAGCTTTTCCTTAAAGAGTTTGGTTTTGATCATTTTCATAGAAATGTGGTCTTCAAGTTGATCCAACCATATAGAATCATAGGATTTCTTTCCACGATCATGTAACACTTAAAATGATTTCATTACCTATATCAAAATATTAGCAAAATACTATCAGGTCTCGGTTCACAAGAATTGAAGGAGAGGATCTCTGCACCATCTAATCCATGTATTTGGATTGGATGGCCTGATCTAGGCGGCCAGGATCAATTTCACCAAGGCTGCGGGATCAATCGATTATCTTGCATTTTGAACTGTCGGCAGTGGCACCTGAGACAACCATGAGCCGCTGGCGCGTGCCATGCATCTGCGTGGGACCCCCACTTAAAAACCGTTAAATAATGGTTTAATTAATTTAAAAAATGTTGAAAGCTTCTAAAAACCATATAAAATCAAATATAGATCAAACAGTTACAAACAAAAGCTCTATAGATTTGTCTTGATGAGAGGAATCCATAGAAATTAAAATCTCCAATTTTTATTTGGTAATTTTCTCTTAATTTGAGTTTAATTAAAAAATATTAAACCATAATTACTCTCAAATTAATTATTCAATTAATTTGAAACTTTGGGGAAATGAAATTAAGCCTAAAATACACCTTAGGTGGATTTGTGGGGATTTATTTCTCTGAATTCATGGGATAATAAAATTTCATATGCTTGACCTTTTAATTAATTAAATTAATTAACCTTTAATGAAATTATTAAAAAACTTTAATCAAATAACCTTAAATCAACATAATGAATAATAATGAGCATCAGAACAAAAATTAAACTTAATTAAACCTATATGAACCTAGTAATCCCTAAATTGACTTAATTAGATAATTAAATGAATTAAATAATTTAATTAAATAACTTGAACTTAATTAAATCACAGTAAATCACCAAGTTAACCAAAAATTATAAATAAACACTCATTAGAAAGGTATTTCAGAGAAGAATAAGTGAAAAATAAAATCCCTTAATGAATCTTAATAAATTAGGCTTAATTTAGGTTTTAATGAAATAATTAAAACCTTAATTACACCCTAATTACATTCTAATCAAGCTAAAACTTTAGGGATGTAAAACTGGCATATTATTCTACTTGTGATAAATATTTCAGGTCCAAATGATCTTTAGATTAGGAGGTTTTAAATTTCTAAATCCCTAGGTCAATGTTTATCAAATATTGGGTTGAAATTAATTTTATTAAATAAAGTGGTAATTCAAACTAATCTCCATCAAACATTAGAAAACTATTCAAAACTTCTCTAAATATCCTAAGTCAATTAAAGTGATCAAATTCAATCTTAGGTTAATGAAATAAAACCTTAGGTTAATAAAATTATTTAACTTAAATCTTAACCTTTGAATCAATGGAGTTTAACAAAATCATTCATCTAATAAATTTAAATAATGAATCTAAAACCTTGGTTAATTAAATCAGATCAAATAACTAAGTGCTTTAGGTTAAGCATAATCCATGAAAGGTAATTCATATTAATGAACTTAAACCTTAAGCTTACAAATCCATAATTTAATAACTTAAGTTAAATTGAATAAAATCAAACTCTTTAAATTAACATAAGCCAAATCAAATGAAATAACATAATTCAAATAAAATAAATTAAATTGAATCAAATAAAGTAATTCAAACAAATAAAAAACTAATCAAACATAAATAACATCAAAATGATTAATTAAAATATTAAGGATCTTGGTTAGACTTTTGGAAACTTCATTAGGATTTAGGATGAGGAACAAAGTGAGTTTCACCTAAAAATGAATTCATTCTATTTCTCATTCTCAAAAACTTAAATATTACTTTAACCAAATAAAATGAACATAGGAAAATTAAATCACTAAATCATTTGAATTGAAACCAAGGTAAAATTAAATAAAATCAAACTTCAAATTTAAACTTGAACTTAAAGAGACTCACCACATAAGTCCAACCTCTACACACACTAGATTACTTAGGTCCTTTTCTATAGATAGATCTTTACGTGATTTTTTTTAATCCTATGATATGTTGTGTTGCTTCACATGTCTGTGTGTATTGCTTTAGGCGGATGCCTAGGCTTCTGTTGTTAGATTGGATGTAAGGGCATTCTTTCTAGATTTGACACTATTTTTTGTCTGTTAAAGGGATCATGTGTAATAAATCATAAAATTTTTTATTTGCAGTTATTAAAATCCATAAATGTAGTTCATGAAGCTTAATGCCCACACAGAATTATTGCTTTTGTGTTGTGTGTATTTTCCTCTATTTTAGGGATTTCTTTTTTGAATTTTAAATATAAATTTGAGCTTAGAATTAGGTTAGGATCTATTCTAGATTAGAGACCCAACCGGGAGATGGTGCTGGTCTCTGTGGAGGATGTCCCAGAAGAAGAGACTTTCTTGGAAAGAAGACCCATAGATCTAAACTTGTAGGTGTGTTGTATAAAGTACTTCAAGCCATTTTTTTCTTCTTCTGTACAAATATTTGCATTGGCCTTTTCTTTATATAATTTAATTATTTGATTTATTTTGGGTGCAATAAATAACATGCTTTTCTTAGGTTTCTTTCTATTTATGTTTGTCTTGTGATGAATGCAGACATAGGCTCATAGGATAAACTAAATTTTTACCCAACTAAATCAATTGAAACATAAAATAAATACAACTCATAATCTTCATATAAAAGCCTAGCCATTAAAAAAGATAAAATATGTAGCAACCCTTGATGTTTTAATATCATGCATAAATCATGTTTCACTCTTGATTAATGAAGGACTTCATGCTTAGAACGCTTGACCTTTGAGAGCCTATGATGGAAGTATACCTTCTTCTATTCGATTTGGCCCATAATCTTTTCTAATTATGCATTAGGCATAAATTGTATATGGCCTAAAATGAATATTGAGTCAAAATTATAAAAACTAAAAATATGCATTAGTTAGATGCATCTTACCCATGATCTTAGGGATTAGGAAGTCTAGGCTCATAGATTTCTTTTCTAAAAATTCAACAACAGCCTTGTATTCATATCCTCATGGTTTTAAAATGCTTTGGTGGTGTTGCTCTTCTCCAGAAGATTATAAGTCAGAGTGTGATAGGCTAGTTCCCTCATGTGAGGAGAATGGCCAATGATTCCCAAGGATAGAAGTGATTAGTATGTGTGAGCCTATAAATTAGGTTAAGCATCCTTTTAGGAATAAGTCTTCAACCCTAGAAATTTGTCTTGCTACTAGAATCTAAGCCCTAAATTTATAAGAAAATGATAACTTCAAATCTAAAATTAAATCCCAAATTTGAAGCCCAATCATAGAATAGATGAAATGTCTACTAGGCATCCCAGTATCAATAGATATTTCCTACTCTTTTCCATTTGACTCTTAAAAATAACTCTCTCCAATTTGGACATCTCCTAATTGAATTTCCAAAAATCATTCCTTTGAAAGCTACCTTAGTAGTCTTTAGGAATAACCACTTGTTTCTTTAATTGAGAGTATTCTTAGGATGAGACCATTCCTAAGATGTAATAACTTGCCTTGATGGGAACCATGATCCTAGATAAAATAGACCATACTTCTTTTCCATGTAGTTCTGGGGGAAATACTCTCATGCACGAAAGACCCATTAGCCTTAAGATTCTTTTATTGAAATGATTGAATCCATTATAGGAGAGCATGCTTATCTTTCTAGATAATGTTCTAATTCTTTAATGTCGTATTTAGTCATCTAAATAATATTCCTAAACTCTGTGTGGTGTCATTTATTTTCTCTATTCTTGAGTAAACACCAACATATTTATTTTGAGATTGATATAGGCAATTAAGAAAGAATAGAAGGTGGAAAAGTATGAGAGAGACTTTTCTATCAAAATATCTTAGACATTAAAAAAAAGAAAAATTTAAAAAAAAAAAAAATTGTTTGATGTTATTAGAAGAACAAACAACACTTCACCAAAATAATGATTTATATAAGAAAACATGCTTCTAGTAGTGAGATAACATAAATTATGTGCTCTAAAAGATAAATGTATTGCTTTAAGTGTTTGTATTACTAGTCTTAAAGAGTAAAATTATTTAGGGTCCCATGCTAGGGTTTATGTGCACCACTGAGTTGGTGCCACTATACAAAAGAGATAAGCTTGAAGACATAGATAGATACTTTGGTTGGTTTTCTTTACTTCTTACTCACATATAAGCTCTTCTTGACCTTCAATTATCCATAGTAACATATGTAGATGGAAGAGAGAGAGAGAGAGAGAGAGAGAGAGAGAGAGAGAGAGAGAGATGTGGTCTTAAGAAGAGAATATGAAGAGCTCCTCTTTGAGTTTGGGTGTGATAATTTGTTTTGTGCATGTTTTAGGAAAGTGGTCAATTGAGAGCTGATTACTATGTAGTTGCCCTAATTTGTCTAAAGTGGTGTGGAGAGGTGTTTAAAGCTCTTGAGAAGGAGATGAGAATGGGAGGTCCTTCTTGACTCCACATGTGATCACTTTATCAGGTAATTTTGTGAGTAGTTAATATTTTCTTGATAATTGACTTGAGTTTGTGGCATTTCATGCAAGAAATTAATTATAAGAGAGTCAATTTTAGAAAGTTTAAAGTTGGATTAAATATATTAATAATTAATTTTTTTCAATTCAAAAAAATTTAAATTTATGAGTAAAAATCAATTACGTGGTATTTTTTTATGAATATATATTTCAAAAATTCGATCCGTATGTTAGAAACCCCATGAGTTCTTAGAGGCATACTTGAGTGTTTTGTAAGTCAATTTCTTGGTCTCTCTCTCTCTCTCTCTCTCTCTCTCTCTATATATATATATATATATATATATATATATATATATATATATATATATATATATATATATATATATATATATATATATATATATATATATATTCATCTACATCCTATCAAATTTTTTATCAAACAACTTCTAGCCAAGAATTTCAAATAAAGATAATAAGTTAGTATATTTGATAAATAGGAATAATTGATCTCATAATAAAACTCTTGGAAACTTGGACGATATTTTTAATTTCTATAAACTTAAACGGTCATAAAACATAATAATCATAATAGTATAAATTACTATGCATGATTATTCATAATAAAGAAAATTAATATTACGTTGGAATTTTAAAGCCAAATCTTGTTAAAAAAAATTAGATCTAATTATTTTTATTATAAAATAAATTATTATTTTTAAAAAATCAATTTATTTATTATAGGCATAATTACATTAGTTTATTCATTTATATAATGATTGTATTTATCATATTGGGAATTGAAAGAATGGAGGAGCTAAAATAGTTTATTCATCAACTCATAGTAATCTTATTTTGTCTTCTAGCTTTGTACATATATCTACTATTTTATATTGCAACACAAATACTTTGTGTCACTAATTCTCCAAATTCTTTGGTATATTTGTAGTGGTTTGGTGCTTTTAATAAATTCATCTTCTCACATTAAAGTGAATGCAAAATATTGTATAAATCAGTTTAAATTCTCATAAAATCATAGAGAGTGCTTGAATAAAAATGTTGATTTTAGTATCAACAAAAAAAGTGTGCATCTTTGGACATATGTGTGAACCTTAAATATCTTTTGAATGAAATTCATGCAATTAGTATGAATGTAATAGCCAAATAATTAAATAGATGCAATTATTTTGCAATTGTTATAAATAGAACTACAATTTAAGCCATCATATGCATCCTATTAAGCGTTTATGATGATAATAAAGCTGAAGAAAATAGCTTGCAATTAATTCAAGCGATTAGATATTGAGGTGACTAAATAAAGTCATGTTTAAGAGTAAGCATTAAGGTAATTTAATTTGTTTCACCATATTCATCAAACTCCAAAGCTCTAGCTCATTTTATTTTAATTTTTGCATAGGCATATTTTATTTAGTTTTATTCAAATAGAAGCACTTAGTTTTATCGATAAAAATGGTAAGCATTTAATGTAACTACAAGTAAGAATGTATATTTTGTAGTAAGAATTGATTTAATTTATGCAATATAATTTTAATAACTTTTTTTACATATATTTTTAACTAGTTGGAAATTTGCAAAGAAATGGTTGTATTTTAGTTGTGTTCATATGTAGTATTTATTTATTTCAGTAGTGGCATTATACTCCATATTTATGTTTATTCAAATTTTTTTGAACTGAAATTTGGAAAGATGGATTGAAGTTTTGAAATCAAGTTTGGACATATTTTGTTACACTTCTCCTTTAAATAAGGGTATGATATAGATAAGTTTTGCACTATTTTTTGTGATAAAAACATTAAGTGTTAAAATATTAATTTAATATATGTGGAAATTCATAGGCGTTGACAATAACTTCCAAGATCCTTATCAACTAAGCTAGCACCATTTAGCTCTTCTTGGAGAAAAGCATTTAGATTAACCCTAAGTAAGTACATGCTCTATATATATTTGTATTGTCAATCTTAATTTACTTTTTTATGTTTCTAAATAACCACTTTGAGCTACTTATTTAACTAGTCTTTATACATTAATTTCACTCTTTGGCATCTCTACTTCAATTGTTGCATGTGTAAATTATCATCTATTTTTTACTTTTGATTTCTTTTCATTTTCTTATTCTTACATTGAATTACATCTATCATTCTTTATATATATAATTTAATTTCTTTTCTTTATTACTAAATTCTAATTTTTGTAAGATATTGTAGTCCTATGAAAGATTAGAACAATTAAACTAAAACTTTATTTTCATTTCTTATCATAAGACACTAATGATGGCTTTTCATTTTGAATTTTCAAGTTTAATCTTACCTTTTATATTTTAATTAATATCTTTCTCTTTTTTTCCGTCATTTGTTTGCTCTCCCATAACTTTTTAGAGTCTCTTCCATTTTGGTTAGTATGTATTTAATGATAATTCCCATAGTGTGTCCATCCCTTTCAAAATTCGTGATCATCTCCTTTTGCTCATTGTGGAAGAAAGAATGCTTTTATGGTTTGAAATTAATTGAACTCTTATATTCCTTGAAGTATAACCCTTCTCCCATCAAAGCATTAATTGTTCATTTGATGATTATTAAAGCATTTATATATTCTAGCTAAGCATACCATAATTTTTATATATTCCAACTTCTAATGAAAATTTTCCTATTATTTAGATAGCATCTTCTTATTTAAGAGTCTACCTATTTGATAAGGCCATCTTATTCTCATTGTGTTATTTATTTAACAACCATCGATAAGGATTCTTCTATTGATGTTGTCTCTAAGATTTTGATTGCAAGAGTTTTAATGAAAATTAATATCACTTAAAATTGCTTGGATATTATTTGGATTGGATTTCAAGCTAAAGATTATTAGTAAAAGGTGATATTTGAGTGAAAGCTAAGCTTTTGCTCATTACTTTGCTTGGGCATGAGATCCATTTTGTAAAAAATGTGCCAAGGAAAGCACTTAACATCAATAACAAATTATTTTGATCCTAAGGAAGTCCAATATTCAAAATGATGTCTCTCCTTAGTCATCAAAAGCTTTTCAATTTCAAAATACATATGTTTTAAGGAATTATCATTTTTTTGCCTAATAATATTAAAATTGATGTTATTGTTGATAATCTCACTCTAGAAGTTGCTCTCACATCTCTTCAACAACTACCTTGGCCTCAATTATGATCATTCTTATGATGGAAGATATATTCTCCCACCTCCCTCTTCTCCTTAGTAAATCCATAATGATATTTCTATCACTCTTGTTACTTTAGTTGGTAGAGTATAAGAATGATTCAATTTCATGCATACCCAACCCTTCTTTATGTACACTTTAATATAAGTCAATTATCCAAATTATTTTTTGCCAACCATGCCTCATGAACAAAGGAAAACTTGTCAAATCAAATAAATTATATTTCCTTATTATGTTTCATCGATGTGTTCATTATTGCACTTGAGTGCACAATTTTTTAATAAAGATATGTGATATTACTTTATGAGAAAACTTGTTATAGCATGCATACTTACTAAGAAATAATGTTATCTTAATTTTAAAAAATATAAAATCAATAAAACTTAAAATAAATCATTCATGGAATATTTTCCTAAAACATTTTGGGATCCTTGCGTATTGAAATCTTTATTTCATTAGATTTTAACTATTTACTAGTTATGCATTAAATATAATAAAATGTGATTTAACACTATAAATGGGGAAAATGTAACTTGTTTTAGAAATTATGAAAGAAAATATTATTTTAACTCATGTTAAACTTGTAGTAACCATATCCAAATTTTTTCATTGATCTTACCATGCTTTCCATAGAAGCACATGCAAGATTTACATATATCTAAGATTATTCAAAACATATTTTGTAGTTTTAATGAGGCCTAAATTCATAGCAATAGTAATTATGCATAACTTACATGAATTATAGGGAGCTAAGCAAAGGTGTGTGTTGCAACCATGAAATACTTTACTTTGAAGAGGGAGCAAAAATCCATTCAAACCTAAACTACATCAATAATTTAAAATTACAATGGCACTAGAAGATATTCTTAAACTTTATTATTGATTGATATAGTGTATTAAAAGAATAAGTTGGGGAAAGCATGAAAAAACTCTTCTTATTAATGTCATATAGAATTACAAATAATGAAATAGAAGAAGAAACTTCTAATGGTGAGGTAAGATAAACTATATGCTCTACAATCTAATGTAAAGCTTCCAAATGTTTGTATTACTATTCAAAAAAATAAGTTTATTTTGGGGTCCCTTATTTCTTATCTAAATTATCACATATGAATATATTTAATTTAAATATTACTAGTAATGCAAGATTTCTATTTTTTTTCTTGACGAACTCATTATCTCATTTGTTGACAAAGTTAACAAGTTAACTTTTTATAAGAAAATACAAGTCTATTATTTCGGTATCTAGACCTAACTTGAATGCCAATTTTTTGGTGTATAAATCAGTAAATTGATTATATGTCATATTAATCTCTTTTAACAATCTAACAAATTATTTAGGTATTCTTGAGGCTTATAAAATATTACTTCAGTATTAAGTATTTATACTATAATAAATAGCTTAGAGTGATTAGTGTAACATTGCTATATTGATTGTTTCATGTGATAAATTATTAAGTTATTGAGCCTCACTCTTGGGAGACTCTTTAGAGATTTCTCTAAAAGAACTTCAAATATTATTTTTCCTTTTTTTTATTTGGTTTTCATTTGCACATAACTAGTTGAGTTAATAGTAATCTCGTTGTCTCCATGTAATGTTTAAAATCAATAATCATGCCAATGTTCTCTTGGGATTAATTCTATCTTGACTTCATCTAGTGATAAATTTATATAGTTTTTGTGTTTTAAATAAAACATCCACACTTTCTTTCTAAAATAAAAGCACCCTACTGACATGCGATGGAAATAGAAAAATTAACTATTAAATTTGAATCTGACTAGATCTAGGCCGAGCGAGTCTAATCCATTTATTATATATTTCAAGCAACTTTTTGAATCATTATAGCCTAATTAACCTGAACTTGAATTGTAGTTGGGCCAATTTTGGGTTATTTAGGCCAACTCAAATTTAACCCAAATAATGAAACAAGTTTGAAACTCGAACTAAACACTTTAAAATTAAATATATTTTTTGAATTTTATATCAAAATATGTTTGTTTGCTTGAAAGAATAACAATTGTTTATTTTTAAACTAGCTTTTGCACATATATCACTAAGACCTCATCTTCTTCTATGACAGTATTGTAATCTTCAAATAATGAAAAAATTAGAAAATATATATAAATTATACAATATTTTTAGAAGAATAATTAGCCCTTCTCCAAAATAATGAAATAAGAAGACATGCTTCTAATAGTGAGGTAAGATAAACTATATGCTCTAAAATTTAAATGTAAAGCTTCCAAAATTTTGTATTACTATTCTTAAAAAGTAAATTTATTTTGGAATCCCTTATTTCTTATCTAAATTGTCACATTTGAATATATTTAATTGATATATTAGAAGTAATGCAAGATTTCTATTTTTCATGAGGGACTCATTATCAAATTTGTTGTCAAAGTTAATAAGTTGACTTAACATTTTATAAGAAAATACAAGTCAATTATTTGTGTCTAGACCAAAATGCCAATTTTTAGGTCTTGTACAAGTTAGTGGGTACTTGATTATATGTCGTATTAATCTCTTTTAATAATCAAATAAATTGTTTAGATATTCTTGAGGTTTATAAGAAATTATTTCAGTATTAAGTATTTATAATATAGTAAATAGTTTAGAGTGATTACTTTAACATCGCTATATTGATTGTTTAGTTTCATGTGATAAATTATAAATTTATTGAGCCCCACTCTTGGGAGACTCTTTAGATTCTCTAAAATAACTTCAAATATCATTTTTTGTTTTGTTTTCATTTGCTACATAATTAATTGAGTTAATAGTTATCGTTTCTCCATGTAATGTTTGAAATCAATAATCATGCCAAATTCTCTTGGGTATAATTCTATCTGACTTCATCTAGTGTTAAATTTATATAGTTTTTGTGTTTGAAATAAAACATCCAACTTTCTTTTTAAAATATAAGCAGCGCTACATGCTATGAAATAGAAAAATTAACTCTATTAACTTCAATGGGTTTGACTTTGACCAGCAATATGTTTTATTTAATTTGAATCTCACTATCCAAACCCCAGTCTAACTTGTTTATAATATATATCATGCAATTTTTTTTGAATAATTATGGCCTAATTAACCTATGATAACTTAATAAGTGAATCATGGGACAAATGTTTGAACCTTGAATATATTTAAATGAAATTCATGCAATGAGTATGTATGCTTGCATGGAATAGCGAAATAAATTAATAGATGCTATTATTTTGCAATTGCTATAATCAGAACAGCATTTTAAGCCGTCATATGCATCCTTTTAAGCGTTTTTTTATGATAACAAAGGTGAAGAAAATAGCTTGCAATTAATTCAAGCAATTAGATGTTGGAGTAACTAAATAAAATATTTGAGCTTAAGCATTAAGGTAATTTAATTTGTTTCACCATATTCTACATACTACAAGTTAAATTCATTTTATATTAATTTTCTTATTTACATTTTTTATTTTTATTCAAAAAGAAGCACTATTTTATATATAAAATATAAGCATGAATATACATAATATATATATATATATATATATATATATATATATATATATATATATGTATATATATATACACACACTTACATATAATGTGATGATGATATTTAATAGTTTTTATTATTAAATCTTTAGCTATTTCAAACCAAAAATTGAAAAGCAGTGGTTGTCTTTTTGTTGTGTTCAAGTGCTGCAGTCAATTATTTCAGTAGTGGCATTATACTGCAATGTTTTTGTTTATTCAAATAGAAGGATTGAAGTTTTGCAATTTTGATCATATATATATATATATATATATATATATATATATATATATATATATATATATATATATATATATATATATATATATATATATATATATTTTTGTGCTCTATTTAAATTCAAGTGTCAAAATTCAAATTTAATAATGAGACTTAATCAGACCTTGACAACTACTTTGGCCTTTACCAACTAGCTGACACTATTAACTTTTTTTTCATGAGAGAAGTATTTTACATTAACACGAGTAAGTACATTAATTTTTATACATTGCAAATCTTAATTTACCTTTTTTTTTCTGAATTTTCACTTTGACCTACTAATTTTTCTTAGTAGTTTCAACGCATTAATTTTACTCAATCTCTAACTTCTGTTCCAATCGTTAGATGTACAAACTATGCTCATAAAGGTCCGTTTGTGGCTATTTTTCATTTTGTAATTCTTACTTTTGAATCACATCCATCATATTATATACATATATATATATAACACACACACACACACACAAACATTGTAAGTACAAACCATGGATAATGCATATATTGCAGTAAGAATTGATTTAAATTATTCAATAAATTTTATTTCACATATGTTCTAAAATTTGAAAAGATACGATTGTATTTTAGTTATGTTCATGTTTTGTATGCAATTATTTCAGTAGTGGCATGGTATTATTCTATCATGATTTCTTTATTTAAATATATGGAATTTAATTCATATGACTTACAAGATTTTAGTAGTGCATCAATTTTTAGATATTGTATTGCAAATCTTAATTTACCTTAGTCTCAACACATTAATTTTACTAATATATATATATATATATAGTTGGGCTATGCTCCCTCAAAAGAATATGGGATGCGTGATGAGAATAAGGTATGTGAAGGTCTGTAAATTGGAAAAGGGGAATGGAATGCTCTCAACAACAAAATGTTTGGATGGCCACAATTGAATCATTTGGGTTTAAATGAAATCTTTATGAAGAACAACAACTTATCAGCTACAGATTCAGATTGCCACTTGTAAAATGCTATCCAGGTTTTCTTCAATCCTTGTCGCTACTTCAATACAGTTTTTTTCCCTTTATTTCAAGAGATTGTATCATCCATCAATGATCAATGATATGAGTTCATCTAGTCATCCTGTGCATTGCATATCAGGAAAAATTTAGGAGTTGTTTGGGATCAATTCTTTTTTATTTTATTTTATTTTATTTTATTTTATCTATATTTTGAATTTAAGAAGAAAAACATGTATTGCTTCTTAAAAACCTATTAATTTTACTTTATGTAGGTTAGTGATCGGTGGTGCAATGTAATGAGTGATGGTTGTGGTGTAAATAAGCGAACTTGAGTGAGCAACCCTTGTTTGTATTCATTTGTTTGAAAATTGCTTTGTTCGTGTTCGAAAAACTCAAAATAGAGAGAATTCAAACAAATATATATTGGACACACACACACACACACACAGATATATATATATATATATATATATATATATATATATATATATATATATATATATATATATATATATATATAAGATCCCTAACAAAAGTCTCTAGTTATTATAATAAGATCAACCACTTCTAGTTACAGATGGATGGTATAACAAAACATAATTAATTAAAATTCATTTATGCCTATTACAATATCTTAATTTTCTTAGTGCCATAAGAGTTCTTTATCTTTGTGATATGATTAAGAAAGTCATAAACCATCAATTACTCCTAGTTTAACATCTATTTCATTACACATTCTTTTTATGTGGACTTAATAATGAATATTTTATTTAATTGCTTTCCTTTTAACTCAACACTTTCATCAGTAAAAATAAAACATGTTCTATGCTCAATTTTTTTATTGCATATTGTTTAATATTTTCTTTTTTTTCTTTTTGTGTTCATTATATAAGTTTCATTTGTATTCCCTATATAAAGAACTTGCCTCAAGCCCTTATATGCCATTGAGTAGAACTCTTCCTCACCAAACTATTACTAGTTTATTTAATGATCATTGAATCATTTTATTTATTTAATACATAATATTCTGAGAGAAAAGAATATGTGCCAAGGAAGGCATAATAATTTATGACCTAAAATTCCATATTAAACAATCTTGATGCGAAAGCAAGCTAATGAAATTGAAACTGGTAGATCAAGCACTTAAAATATCATTGGAACCTTTGAGACATCAGTTAAATTCCTAAAAAGCTCTCAAATATGGATTGTTTATAGTCAAATTGAGCGTCTCGACGAGCCGGTTCCAATAAGCCAAAGATCTTACAATTCCGACTTCATTTGAATATTCAAATACACAAAATACATCATATGATCAACGGAATCATCACGAGCCGTCCGATGGAGAGGTGGTTGATTTTGCATGTATTTGAGCCACTCCTCCAATCTATAAATAGCACCTCATTCCTCATATGGGGAGCCCAAGAGAGGAGAGAGCTCTAAAGCAGATCCTCAAACAATCGTGCCACCACTTTCAACCACATAACTTGCGCCTCCACTTATCCTTCATGTCAATCTCTTCTCCATCATGATGACTTCCGGTGATTGTTCCATTTCTACCGGATTGTTCCACATTGTTTCCCTGATTGTTCCGCATTTCGATCGTTGATTTCCGATGATCATACTTCACCATCATCTACTACTATTTATACAACCTAATGTCACATATATTGTTCCTTTCTCATTTACAATCCAGATGATCTAAACATAGATACATAGTGGAAGCTTTTTTGGGCTCCGTGGTTTTCCCTCTTTTTGATTTTTCCGTTAAAATTCTAGAGTTTTCTTGTTCACTCTTTAAATACCTGTATTGTGCTAGATTTCTAGCAAAGGCAAAACTTTACTCTACCGTTTTCACGCATACAATTTAAAGACCTGTGAAATTATTATTTCATCTTGTATGACCAAGTTTTCCAACAAGATCAAAACCACCATCGAGGTGGAGCATTTCAAGCTTTTAAAGAGCAACGAAGAATGATGATTCATCAAACTTCCTTCATTGTTGGCGGGGGCTCTTAATCTCGAAGATCATGTTAAGCATCTAATCGATTACCATCAGAAACAAGTCAAAATTGAAGGATATTTTAACATTGAGAAGAGATATAGCTTTGCAAATTATGATTTTCTAACTATACTCATGGAAAAAAAGACCAAGGTTAAGGAACTTTTGGCGCAACCACAACAGATGTTTTGATTGACCTCTTCCATACAGGTTAATGTCATTAGACTCGACAAACAACTAGGATAGGTCAAAAGGTCCTTGGTGGACTTCCTCTTTCATATACGTCGCCGGGTAACACCACGACAAACAATCGGATAGGTCAAAAAATCCCGGATTCAATTCGACCTCTTCCATACAGTTGCGCTTGGGTAACACTCGACAAACAACCCGGATGGGTCAAAATCTCGGATTCAATTCAACCTCTTCCACACAGTTAATGTCAGTTGGGTAACACTCGACAAACAACCTCGAATGGGTCAAAATCTCGGATTCAATTGACCTCTTCCATATAGGTTAGTCATTGGGGTAACACAACAATCGGATGGGTCAAAATCCTCGGATTCAATTGACCTCTTCCACATGGGTTGCGTCATTGGGTAACACTCGAAACAACCGGATGGGTCAAAATCTCGGCGGATTCAATTGACCTCTTCCACACAGTTAACGTCATTGGGTAACACTCGACAAACAACCTCGGATGGGTCAAAATCTCAGATTCAATTCAACCTCTTCCATTCAGTTAACGTCATCGTTGGGTAAAACTCGATAAAAAACCTCGGATATGTCAAAATCCTCATTGCCGATTCTTCAACCGTCGGTTAACCATGTTCGGTCCGCCAACTAAATCGGTCGTCGCCATATCACCAAATTTTGCGTCACCGGTAAAATCGCCAATCATCCCGCGACTACGCTGGTCCCATCGTCCTACCGCCGCCCGTTGCTGCCGACACCCCGTCGGCTAACCATTATAGCGGTCCTTTGCCACTTCGGATGCGTCGCTGACATCGCAAAACACTGCGGTGCAAGCCGTCTGCGGTCTTCAACGGATGCAGTAGCCATTGTATTATCCATCGCATTGCACCGTCTCCGCCAATCGTTGGCCGTCACGCTAACCGCGCCTCGCTGCGCGACCATCGCAATTTTCATGGTCATCCCGTCTACCGGCGTATCGATCGTGCGGTTGCCACTGCCGACAACTCGTCGGCCGTAACCGGTAGCCGGTCTGCCGCTGCGGTCACCTCGACCACTCGACAATCTTCACTAGGCTTGGTCGCCACGGCGACTACCCGTCTCCGATTGCGTTGCCACCACACCCGTGCCGCAACCCGTCGCCATTCTCGTCTTCGGTCCTACGCAACCATTCGGCAATCTCCGTCGGTCACCACCATCGGTTATCTCGCGACCGATAGTCACCGTCGCCGCCCATCGAGCATCCTTCAACCCCCATCTCGGTTATGTCTCGCCTTGATGCCTCCGGTCGGTCCGGCTCGTTAACACCTCTTTCAGGAAAAGCGGAGCCTTGCGATATGAATCTTGATCACCTCCGCCGGTCGGTCGATGAGATTAGTTAACACCTCTTTCAAGGGAATTAGCCTTGCGTATGAACTATGGGTTGATCGCCAACCGGTCGAGGCGAGGTCGGTTAACACCTCTTTCAAGGGAAAGCGGGAGCAGTATGAACTATGAGTTTTGATAGCCTCCGATCCCGGTCGGTCCGACGAGGTTAGTTAACACCTCTTTTTCAAGGGAAAATTGGAGCCTTATCGTATGAACTACGGGTCTTGATCACCTCCGTCCGTCGGTCCGGCGAGGTTAACACCTCTTTTGAGGGGAGCCTTGTATGACTACGGGTCTTGACCTCCGAGCGACCTTCTCTCAAGAAGAAGAATGCCTTCTCCCTTAGGGGTTTTATAGACCCTATGGGGCAAAGGTAAAATCAAGAAACCGTCAAAATAGTCAAAACTGCTCAAACCATCAAAAACGGGCGAAAATGAGTCAAAACGGACAAAAAAACCCTCTTGGGCCGCTGACCAGCGCATGCTCAGACGCAGCGTAATACATCGCGTCGCGCCGCCACCCATCGCACCCAGCTTCCGCGTGCCTCCTCAGCTCGCCGTCGCTTGGCCGCTTCGCGCCATCATTCCGTGACGGCCGTTATTGACCCGTGACCCGCTCCAGCTTTGGCCGTCGATATGCCCGTGATGATCTTGCGACCGTCTCAACAGCGACCCACATGATTTCGCACCCCTACTCGCCAACCGGGGCACACAAGTGCCCGCGACCGCCAGACCATCATGCGCCCGTCTGCGCAGAACCGCGCATATGGCGCTTGTAAGAGAGATGGGTCCGTAATGAAATTTTTCCATACACACATATTTCATTTTGTGCATGCTTCCGTAGTCATAATCTTTTGCTTACATGAAGATTTGTTCTCTCAAAATATGTGGTTAATGGACAGATTTGTTGAAGAATTTGCTATTTTGAAGTACTTGGCACATATTTTTTGATGATTGAGATATCATCCAAAAATAGGGCAACTGATATGACCTAAAATTCCTCTAGAAACCGAATCTTGATGCCAAAAGCAATTTAAAATTGGTCGAGATCAAGCACTTAAAATATCATTGGAAACTTTGAGACATCGTTAAATTCCTAAAAGCTTCAAATATGGGTGTTTATATAGACAAATCAGCGTCTCCGAGCGGTTCCAATAAGATAAAGATCTTATTTAACTTCATTTGAGCATTCAAATACACAAAATACATCATATGATCAAGGGAATCATCATGTGCCATCCGATGGAGAGTGGTTCATTTTGCATGTATTTACAGATGTCACTCCTCATCTATAAATAGCCCTCATTCCTCATATGAGGGAGCTAAACAAAGAGAGGAGAGCTCTAAGATCCTCAAGCACAATCATGCACTCGGCCACAATACCATGATCATCACCGTCGGCCTCCTTATCTCCGTCAATCTCTGGGTCTCCATCATGATGACTTCTACCTGATTGTTCCTGATTGATTATTATTTCGCATTTACGGTGATTGTTCCCCATTTACGATGCTTGTTCCCGCATTTCCACGGTGATTGCTCAAATTCACCATCATCACTACTACTAGCAAGCTGACAACTGATCGTTGTCACATAAACATTATTCCTTTCTCATACAATTCTATAATCTCGGTATGGGAAGATCTTGTACTCTAAAAGCAGATACATAGTGGAATCTTTTATTGGATAGGCCATGGTTTTCCCTCTTTTGAGATTTTCATGTAAAATTCAGGTTTTCTTGTTCACTCTTTAAATACATGTGTGTGTCTGATGAAGCTAAGCGAAAACTTTACCTCTCTGCTGGTTTTCTAGTGCAATAGTTTAAAGAGTGAAAGTTTTCACCTTAACAAATATGTAACCTCAAAGAGGAAAAACCAGACTAAAATCTTCCACTATGTATCTTCAATAAGATCTTCTTTATAATTATATGAGAAAGGAAATAACAGCTATGTGACAACTATCGAGAATATGGAGATAATAGCAGTGAGTAATGCAGTCTGTCTGGGGAATATAGAATACAGCATCTCGGTAGAAATGAAATATCCTTGGTAAGTCATCGCGGTAGATGGAAGGGAGAAGATTGGCGGCGAAGGATCAACGGCGGCGGTGGTTGGGCCGAGTGGCACGATTGTGGTTGGAGGATCTTTAGAGCTCTCTCCTCTCTCTTTCTTGGCCTCTTCTCATATGAGGAATGAGGGGCTATTTATATAATGGAGGAGTGGCATCTCTGTAAATACATGTAAAACCCGTACCACTCCACTTCATGACACTCAAATGATCCCTTTGATGGTTGATGTATTTCAATGCCCAAATGAATTAATTTTAAAATCTTGGGCTTGTTGGATTTCGTCAAGACGCTTCGATTTGACTATAAACACTTTATATTTGAGAGCTATTAGGGATTTAACTGATAGGATAAGAGCTTGATCTCGATTCTGGTCGGTTGCTTGCTTATCATATATTCATTACCAGTCATATCGATATATTTCTCCAGATATAATATCTCAATCATCAAAAAAATTCTAACAATCTGCAATTAACCACAATTTAACATAGCGGATTTATAAGCAATCTGAGATAATAATCATGAGCACATCCGAGGTCTCTTCCGGCGCAGCACATAATATGGGTAGCGCGAGGTGCTTCGCCCGATGCCGGCGATGCGCCCCCATGTGGCGGGTTGGGTGGCGGTCGTAAGCGGGCGGCCAAAATAACGTGCGTGCGATTGGCGGAAGCGAAGCAGACGCAGCGTGGGTCATCAGCGGTGAGGCGGCGGGCGTCTTGGAAGCGGAGGTGGAGTCAGCAAGCGGTCAAATGGCGAAAGCAAGCGGCCAGGCAAAGAAGCGGCACTTATACGGCCATCGAGGCCTGGCAGCGGAGCCGTGCAGAACCTGGCGGGTGGTTCTTTGGCGCGGTGCGACCTGCGCCCATGAGCCGCGAACACGGTCGAGCAGAGGGTTTTGTCCATTTTGACCCATTTTTGATCATTTTTGATGATTTTGAGCGGGTTTTTGCAGTTTTTGATGGTTTTGGATGGTTTTTCTTTGATTTTATCTTTTTGTCCCTATAGGGGTCTATAGAAACCCCAGACAGGGAGAAACCTTCTTTTCTTCTTAGAAGGTCATTGATCAAGACCGTAGTTCATACAACAAAGCTCAGTTTTTCCTGAAAATGTTAACTAGGGACGAGGAGACAAAGGGAGCAAGACATATAGTTCATACGAAGGCTCCAGTTTCCCTCGAAGAGGTGTAAATAATCTTATCGGTGGCGGGATGGGAGATCAAGACCCGTAGTTCATATGGCAAGGCTCTAGTTTTCCCTTGAAAGAGGTGTTAACTAACCTCATCAGACCGACCGGGATCGGAGGTGATCAAGACCCATAGTTCATACGGTAAGGCTCTAATTTTCCCTTGAAAGTGGTGTTAGACCTCGTCTGGCCGGGTTGAGGCAATCAAGACCCGTGGTTCATGCAAGCCGATTTTCCCTCGAAAGTGGTGTTAACTAACCTCGTCGAGGCCGGATTGGAGGTGATCAAAACCCGTAGTTCATATGGCAGGCTCAGTTTTCCCTCGAAAAGGTGTTGTTAACTAATTCGACCGGGATGGAGGTGATCAAGACGTAGTTCATACGGTAAGACAATAATTTTCTCTCAAAAGAGGTGTCACTAACCTCGTCGGACCGGCCGGTTTGGAGGCGTCAAGGAAACGATAATGAGCGGGTTGAGCAATGCTCGACGATGGCGGCCGGCGATGGTGACCTGCGACGGTGGTCGGCGAGGATAACCAGCGATGATGGTGGTGATTGGCGAGGTAGCCAGCGATAGTATGGCGATGGCAAACGATAGTAGTGTGGCAGCGGTATACGGCCGCGGGTGGTGGCAACAAGCGAGAGCGGTAGTCAGCGGTAAAACATCTATAGTGAAGATTGCCGGCCGATAATGGTAACGGCTGATAGTGTGGCAGTGGCCATTCTGATGGTTGCAGCCAGCAGGGGTTGTCAGCGATGGCTAGCGGCAGTGGTACGCGTCGGTAGTGAGGATAATGCAACGTTCTTGTAGCGAAATTGCGATGATGGTCGGCAGCGGTGGTTGTGGCCGATGGGTGGTCAGCGGTGGCAATTAGACGATAAGATGAGTGGCGGCAACGCGGTAGTGATGTGGATGACCGGTAACAATGGTGATGACCGGCGAATTGGCAATGTCAGCAGCGGTAAACCAACCAACGGTAGTGGCCATTAGCCGACTCTGAGGTTAGCGGCCCGAGATTATCCAGTAGCATGGCAGCAACCGATAATGGCAGCGGATCGGCGCGTCGATGGAATAGCAACGATAGGTGATACCGCAAAAATTTCCAAATAATTGATGGTGGTAGCCGGCGATAACCGGCAGCTGTTAGCAGATGGTATGCTGGCGATAGTAGTCCAAATGGCAGCCGTCAGTCAGCGAGGATGGCCGCTATGATGGTGGTGGCCGAATTATTAGTGATAGTGTGGTGATCGCAACGGTAAAATCGATAAGTGGTAATAAACGATAGCATAGTCGAAAAGCGATAACCGCAGTGGTTGCGCTCGAGTTAATACAACAACTATTGCAATGATCGATTGGCGACATCAATCAGCGAGATTACCGATGACGATGGTGGTGACCGGCGATTACCGGCGATGGTCGGCGGTGACGGCAGTGGCGGTGCTTGGCGGCGGTAATGAGGTGACAATGGTTAACAACCGATAGAAGCGGTCGATGCGCGACTACTGCGATGGTAGTCACGGTAGTGGCGGCGTCGGTAGTCAGCGAGATGACCGGCGACGATGGTGGTGACCCAAATGATAGTGCGGTGGCGGTGGTTGGCGGCTGACGGGGGGTTTTGACCTATCCGAGGTTGTTTGTCAGAGTGTGACTCGATGACATTAACCTATATGGAAGGGGTCGAATTGAATCCGTTGAGGATTTTTGACCTATCCGAGGTTGTTTGTTAAAGTGTTTTCGATGGCGTTAACACAGCGAGCGGTACAAAGTTTTGACCTATCAGGGTTGTTTGCGGAGTCTTTTACCGATGGCGTTAACACATGGAATAGGTCGAGTGAATTCGGGTGAAATTTTGACCCCGAGGTTGCTGTGGGTTGTTTACCAGAATGACCTATCCGAGGTTGTTTGTCAGAGTGTTACCCGATCAAGTTAACCTGTGTGGAAGGGGTTGTAGGAAGTCCACCAAGGACCTCTTCCTGAAAACCCAACTTCTGCAATTCGTCTCTGAAGACAAGCATCAAAATTTACTATTATCGGAGGTGAACTATACAAATGAGCTTTCTCTGGACCGTACCTCAAATGTCTCTCACCTTCAGAGGCCGATTACATTAAGAGGTCCAGGGATATGTGGAGAACACACAGAGGAAGGCTAGCCCTTAAAATTATAATGCAAGGGTTCTATTGGCCTCTGATGAAACAAGGCAGTTCACAAAAAATGTGCAAGTTGTCGGTTGCATAACCTTCACATCGCATCTGAGCTCTCATCCATTCAAAGCCCGTGGCCTTTGGAGTGAGATTGATATCATGTGACCTTTTCGATAGCATCAGGAGCAGTTCATCATTTTAGCCATACTTCACTAAATGGGTGGAAGCGAACCACTTTCGCTAAAATTACGAAATGCTAAACAATTTGTTTGGAAAAAATATAGTATGTCGATTGGTCTTCTGCAAAGATCATCAACGATGGAACCCAATTCTTGGAAAAGTCTTTCGTCCTTTTGCAAAGATCTTCACATTCATTTGCGCATACGGGTAGCACATCCTCAAACTAGCAGGCGGTGAAGCTACCAAGGGACTATACTCAAAGGACTAAAACACATCTCGAGAAGGCCGGCAATGGGTTGATGAGCTTTCTAATGTTCTTTGGGCTTACCACTACTACATCCCCAATGGGTGAGACCATATAACTTGTGTTTGACGAAGCTATTATACCGGTAGATATCGGGGTTCCAAGTCAGAGTTCAATTATTCAATCATGATGGTAATGAAGAAAAACTCAGACTGGACCTACTCCTCAAAACTTCGTGACATGGCCTTGGTTGCTTCTATCACCAAAGGGTAGCTCGTCACTTCAACGAAGAGTAAAACCTCATCCCATATCATCGGTGACTTGGTCCTACAAAGTCTCAGCTGGGGAAAAGACCCTCAACGCTGATAAACTCTCACCTCTTTGGGATGGCTGGTTATAGCTATGGTGAAGCCAGAAGAAGGCGGTGTGTCGGCGGAGTGGTCGCCACGCCAGACAGCTGGTCAAGCCCAAGAGGGTTTTTTTCTTTTGACCCGTTTTATTATTTTGATAGTTTTGAGCGGGTTTTTGAGATTTTGATGGTTTTGGACGGTTTCTCTTTGATTTTTTACCTTTTTGTCCCTATAGGGGGTCTATAAAAACCCCCTTAGGGCCAAGGGAGAAAACACCTTCTTTTCTTCTTGAGAGAAGGTCGTTCGGAGGCGATCAAGACCCGTAGTTCATACAGCAATGCTCCAGTTTTCCCTCGAAGAGGTGTTAACTAACCTCATCTGACTAGAATCGGGAGGATCAAGACCCGTAGTTCATACAGGAGCTCAGTTTTCGAAAGAGGTGTTAACTAACCTCGTCGGACCGACCGGGATCGGAGGTGATCAAGACCCATAGTTCATATGGCCAAGGCTCCAGTTTTCCCTTGAAAGAGGTGTCAGCCCGACCTCGTCGAGCTAGCAGGTTGGGCGATCACCGGAGAGCGAGGTTGATGCGATCTTTCGGCGATGGTGGCACGGTGTTGGTGGCGGTGACCTGTGACGGTGGTCGGCAAGGAGAACCAACGATGATGGTGGTGACCGACGGAGATTGCTGGCGATAGTGTCGGCGGTGGCCGGCGGCAGTATTAAGCGGCGGCGCAGCAGTGGTTAGCCACAAGGTGGTCAGCGCGGCGGCTCTGGCGGCAGTACTCAACGGTACCTGGAGTGTCTGAGAATGGCCGCGATGATGGTGGTGGCTCTGAGTTAGCGGTAGTGACCGCGATAATTGGTGGTGGCCAAACGGGGTGGGTCAATGCAGCGGGTAAATCAGCGGTCTGCAATAAAGTGGTATTTGAGGACCGAAAGACGATGGTGGTGGCAAACGAAGGTGTCGGTGATGGACGGTGGCGGTGTCGACGATGGAGTCAGCGGTGGTGGAAACGAACGATGTCAGCGAGTGGCCAGCGGCAGTGGTTGCGGCGGCAGGCATGTCAGCAGCGAACAAGCATACTTCGATGGTGGCCGCGTCGATAGTGCCGAGGATTACTGTACGATAGTGGACCGGCGAATACCGATGATGGTCGGCGGTGGCAACAGCAGTATTGGCAGCGACGGTGATCGATGCGCGTCGGCAGCGTAGTCAGCGTAGCTTGACAGCGTCGATGTACCGGGATAGCCGGCGGCGATGGTGGTGACCAATGGAGATTGCCGATGGTCGGCGGCGTGGTTCGACGGGAAGTCTTTGACCTATCGAGGTTGTTTTGAGTGTGACTTCGATAGCGTTAACTATAGAAGGGGTTGATTGAATCGGCGAGAATTTTGACCTATCCGAGGTTGTTTGTCAAAGTGTTTTCGATAGCGTTAACACTGTGGAAGAGGCCTAGGAAGTCCACCAAGGACCTTTTGACTATCTAGGTTGTTTGTCGAAGTCTTTCGATGACATTAACTATGATGGAAGAGGTTGAATTGAATCGAGGATTTTTGACCTATCAGAGGTTGTTTGTCGAGTGTTGCTGATGTTAACTATGATGGAAGAGGTTGAATTTAATTGCGGATTTTGACCTATCCGGTTGTTTCGGTGTTACGATGGCGTTAACTTATGTGGAAGGGTGGTAGGAAGTCCACCAAGGACCTTTTGACCTATCTAGGTTGTTTGTCGAGTCTTTGCTTTCGATGGCGTTAACTTGTGGAAGAGGTTGTAGGAAGTCCACAAGGACCTTTTGACCCATCTAGGTTGTTTGTCGAGTCTTTGCTTTGGCGTTAACACGTATGGAAGAGGAGAAGTCCACCAAGGACCTTTTGACCCATCTAGGTTGTTTGTCGAGTCTTTGCGATGGCGTTAACTTGTATGGAAGAGGTCGTAGGAAGTCCACCAAGGACCTTTTGACCTATCTAGGTTGTTTGTCGAGTCTTTGCTTTCGATGGCGTTAACTTTGTATGGAAGAAACATCCATTTGTGGTTGTAGCCAAAGTTGCTCTTTAACCTTGGCCTTTTCATTAGTATCTTGACTTGCTTCTGATAATCAATTAGATATCGAATATGATTTGGATAATCTTTTGAGATTAAGATTTGCCCCAGTTTAGACAAAATCGAAGGCGAAGTTTGATGGAATCTTCATTCTTGCGCTCCTTAAAAGCTTGAAATGCTACATCTCGATGGTGGTTTTGATCTTGTTGGGGAACTTGGTGCCATACAAGATGATATAATGGGAATCGGTTTCCACAGCGTCAAACTATTGCGTTCCTTAAAAATCAATTGCGGTAGAGTAAAAGTTTTCGCCTTAGCTTCGTTGTGAAATCCAGCACACACACAGGTATAAAAAGTGTGAACAATAAAACTCCAGAATTTTTACGTGGAAAACCTCGAAAAGAGGGAAAAACCACGGGGCCTAGCCCAGTAAAAAGCTTCCACTATCTTATGCAGGTACAAGATCTTCCGTCTCGGGATTGTATATAAGAAAGGAACAACGACTATGTGAACGATCGGTTTAATAGTTCTTACTAGTAATGCTTGAATGATGGTGGCTGCGGGCAATCACGGGAACAATCTGCGGAACAATCCTTTGGAAAACCACAGGGAACAATCATCGGTAGCTAGTCCCGATGGAGACCGGCGAGATCATGATTAACGTGGCCAATGGCGGTGGCCGGTGGAAGGTGGTTGGCGGCCGTGATGGCGACGATTGTGCTTGGAGGATCTTTAGAGCTCTCCCTTTAGAGCTCTCTCTCTCTCTTGCTTGGCCTCTCTCTCATAGGAATGAGGGCTATTTATAGATTGGAAGAGTAGCGTCTCTGTAAATACATGCAAAACCCGTACCACTCCACTTCATCAGATGGCTCAAAATGATCCCCTTGATCATATGATATGTTTTGTGTATTTGAATGCTCAAATGATGTCAGAATTATGATATCTTAGGCTTGTTAGATTTGGCTCATCAAGATGCTTGATTTGACTATAATCACTCCATATTAATGAGTCAATTGATAATAAATGCTTGATCTCGGTTAGTCTTAATTCACGAACAGATTGCTTTCTACGTCAAGATTCGTACTTCGACTAGTAGAATTTTCAGGGTCGATTGATAATAAATGCTTGATCTCGGTTTCAACAAGTCAAAGATCTTACAATTCTGACGTCATTTAAGCATTCAAATACACAAAATACATCATATGATCAAGGGAATCATCATGTGCCGTCCGATGGAGAGGAGTGGTTCGGATTTCACATGTATTTACAGAGACGTCATTCCTCCAATCTATAAATAGCCCCTCATTTCTCATATGAGGGGAGCCCAAGCACGAGAGAGGAGAGAGCTCTAAAGATCCTCCAAGCATAATCGCCACTGTGATTAGTCACCACGCCGGCCGCCATTGATCCTTGCCATCGTCAATCTCTATCGGTCTCTATCATGATGACTTCTACCAGTGATTGTTCCCTGCATTTCTGCTAGTGATTGTTCCTTGCATTTCAGCCTGTAATTGTTCCATGCATTTCTACTGGTGATTGCTCCGCACAGTTCACCATCATCTACTACTACTAGCAATTGTTACAACCTGATCGTTGTGACATAATTGTTCTCTCATATACAATTCTATAATCTCTGTCGGAAGATCTTGTACTCTAAAATAGATACATAGTGGAAGCTTTTCTTGGGCTGGCCAGAGGTTTTTCCCTCTTTTGAGGTTTTCCGTAAAAATTGAGTTTTATTGTTCACACATTTTATACTGTAGTTTCTAATGAAGCTAAGGCAAAAACTTTTACTCTAACGCAACTGGTTTTCTAGCACGCAACAGTTTGGCGCCGTCTGTGGTATATTAATTACCATTATATCATCTTGTATGGCGACCAAGTTCCCCAACAAAATCAAAACCACCATCGAGATGTAGCATTTCAAGCTTTTAAGAAGTGCAAGCGAAGAATGAAGATTCATCAAACTTCGTTCCTTCAGATTTTGTCAGAAACTGGGGGGCAAATCTCAATCTCAAAAGATTATCCAAATCGATGTTCTGGATATCTAATTGATTATTAGTTTGAGAAGCAAGTCAGTAATACTAATGAAAAAGGCCACGGTTAAAGAGCAACTTTGGCTACAACCACAAACGATGTTTAATCTATTCCATACAAGTTAGCGTCGCCGAGCAAAGACTCGATAAATAACCTAGGATAGGTCAAAAGGTCCTTGGTGGACTTACGACCTCTTCCATAGTTAACGCCAAGCAGACTCACGACAACCTAGATAGGTCAAAAGGTCCTTGGTGGACTTGACTCTTCCACACGTTAACCATCGGTAAAGACTTCGACAAACAACCTATGATAGGTCAAAAGGTCCTTGGTGGACTTCCCGCGATCTCTTTCATACAGGTTAACGTCATCGGGTAACACCCTGACAAACAACCTCGGATAGGCCAAAAATCCTAGCGGATTCAATTCGACCTCTTCCATAGTTAACGTCGCTCAAGTAATACTCGACAAACAACCTGGATAGGTCAAAATCCTCAGCGGATTCCATTCGACCTCTTCCATACAGGTTAACGTCATCGGGTAACACTCTAACAAACAACCTCGGATGGGTCAAAATCCTCAGTGGATTCAATTCAACCTCTTCCACACAGGTTAACTTCATCGGGTTAACATCATTGAGCAAACACTTTGACAAACATCCTCGGATAGGTCAAAAATCCTCATCGTCGTCGGTCACCACCGACCATCTGGCAATTTTGCTCACACCATCGTTGGTCATCCCGGCCGACTACGGCCGTCTCCCACATCGTACCATTGCGTTGCCGCCACCTCGCTAGCCAGCGATTGAGTCGTCCGCATAACCATCGTCACCGATCACCCGTAGCCAACCATCATGGCAATTTTTCGCTTTGTCACCACCATCGTGGCGGTCATCGCGACTACCGATGCCGTGCCACCATCGACTACCGCCCAATTCTTCTGGACCACCCCGTCGGCTCCAACAGCCGGTCCGCGCGTAACTACCATTGCGGTCGGTGCGACCATCATCGGCAATTTTCGGTCACCACCATCGTCGTAGGTCATCCTGGCGACTGGCCGTCACCACCATCGACTTGCATTGCTGACACCCGTGGTTAACAGTGGCCGGTATCATGCTTTCAGCACGCTGACATCACCGGCAATTTTAGCGGTCACCATCATCGCCGGTCATTCCCTCCGACTCGACGGATCGGCTGTGACTACCATGCCGATTACCTGACCACCCGTTCAACCATCGCGGTCACCATGCGCGAATACCATCGTCGGACACCGCCACAGACCATCTCCTGCAATCTCCGCCGGTCACCACCATCGTCGCTGATTCTCCTTGCCGACCACCGTCGCAGGTCACCGTCACCAAATACTGTCGCCAGCCACCATCGTCGAGCATCGCCATCAACCCGGTCTCATCGCCGTTTGATTGCCCTCCCGACGGTCCGACAGTCGATTGATGCCTCTTCGGCGGAACAAACGTAGTCCGGGCGCTTGATCGCCTCAAACCCGGACGGTCCGGCGAGGCGGTTGATTCCGAGGAAAACCGGAACAACGTAAGTACTGCGGGCCTTGATCGTCTCCAAACCTGGATAGTCCGACGAGGCCGTTTGATGCCTCTTTTGAGGGAAAACTGGAACAACGATGTAAGTACCGCGGGCCTTGATTGCCTCCAAACCCGGATGGTCCGACGAGGCCAGTTGATGCCTCTTTCGAAGGAAAATCAAACAATGACGTATGTACCACGTGCCTTGATTGCCTCCAACCCGACGGTCAAAAGTTGATGCCTCTTCGAGGGAAAACATGGCGTGTCCTGAGCCGATCGCCTCAAACGACCTTCTCTCAAGAAGAAGAGAATGTGCCTTATCCCTTGGCCCTAGGGGGGTTTTTATAGACCCCTTCTAGCGATAAAAGAGTAAAAATCATGAAAAACTACCCAAAATTGCCAAAATACATCAAAAGCGTCGACCAAGGCGCCAGAAGCTCGCATCGCCTTTCGCCTCGCCCAGGGTCTGCCAGCGCGATAGCGTACGCTCGAGCGTGGCCACAGCCACGCCTCTGCGTACGCAACCAGCTGCGATCACCTCCGTACCGACCGACGTACTTCGACCATCGTGCCACTCGTGCCCCGTCTCCAGCGCGTCCATTCGACCCTTTGACCCGGTGCACCCCGCGCCACGGGTGGGCCGGCTTCAAGGCGCTAGGCGCCCATGTCGCGGTCAGCGGGCTCCAGGAGTGCCGTAGAGATCGGATTCGTAACCTTGAAATTTTGTGCTTGCATATACCTACACATATTTGTGGCTGCGCATCTGCTTCCGTAGTCATAATCTTGTGCTTACATGAAGGTCTGTTCTCTCAAAATATGTGGTTAATTGACATGCATATTTCGTTGAAGAATTTACTATTTTAAAGTGCTTGGCACATATATATTTTGATGATTGAGATAATATCATCCAAAAATAGGGGCAAGCGATATGAACGAAAATTCCTCTAGAAGCACGAATCTTGATGCCAGAAAGCAATAATCGAAATTAAAAGCTGAGAGATCAAGCACTTAAAATATCATTGGAAACTTTGAGACATCATTTAAAATTCTAAAAGTTCTCAAATATGGAGTGTTTATAGTCAAATCGAAGCGTCTCGATGAGCGGTTCAACCAAAGATCTTACAATTCTGACTTCATTTGAGCATTCAAATACACAAAATACATCATATGATCAAGGGAATCATCATGAGCCATCCGATGAAGGGAGTGGTTCGGATTTTGCATGTATTTCTGAGACGCCACTCTAATTTATAAATAGCCCCTCGTTCCTCATATGAGGGGAGCCCAAGCAAGAGAGAGGAGAGAGCTCTAAAGATCCTCCAAGCACAATCGTGCCGCCACTCGATGGTCACCAACACCGCCATGCCGTCGCCACCACCGTTGATCCTTGCGTATCAATCTCTCCTCCATCATGATGACTTCTACCGGTGATTGTTCCGTGTTTTTGCCGGTGATTGTTCTTTGCATTTACGCGATAATTATTCCGCATTTCCACGCGGATTGCTCTGTTCACCATCATCCACTACTAGCTATTTACAACGATCGTTGTCACATTTGTTCCTTTCTCATACAATTTGTAATGTAATCGGGAGGATCTTGTACTCTGAAACAGAAATATAGTGGAAGCATTTTACTTGGCTAGGCCTCGTGATTTTTCCCTCTTTTCGAGGTTTTCCACTTAAAAATTCTGAGTTTTATTGTTCACACTTATTGTGTCATTTCCAATGAAGCTAAGGTGAAAACTTTTACTCTACCGCATGGCTGGTTTTCTAGCATCAGCGCGTCCGTGGAAATTTATTCCCATTCAATCAATTTTGGTGCGATCACTTGATATCTCATCTTAAGATGAAATTTCAGTTAGGTTGGAGTGGTGCAGGAAATCGATAACCATCATGTTATCTCGGATAAGCTCAATACGCCCTTTGACGCCGAAGATTTTAATTTTTGAGATGAAGAAGTACCCTAGAAAACTTCGCCTGTAGAAGACTTGCTCTTTGTTGCATTATCAGATGACCAACCATTATGAACAGTGCAAGTTGGATCTCTACTCTCAGACGAACAAAGGAAAAAATACATAGACTTCTTGCACAAAAATCAAGACATCTTCACTTGGAGTCAAGCGGACATGCAGGGGAAAATGTGATCATGCACTCCCTCAAGATCGATCCGACATTCAAATCATCCAGGAAGAAGCGAAGTTTTGCACTGATGCCTCCAAGCTATTGAGCAAGAAGTTAACAAGCTTCTAGAAGCTGGATTCATATGAGAGATACATTACCCTACATGGCTAGCGAATGTTGTCATGGTTAAGAAAACAAGCGGAACATGGAGAATGTGTATTGATTACCGACCTTAACAAGCTTGCAGAAAAGATAGTTTTCCTCTTCCTCGAATTGATCAGTTGGTTGATGCTACGTCTGGACATCAAATGCTCAATTTTTTGGATGCTTACTCTGGTTACAACCAAATAAAAATGAACCCAATGGATGAAGAAGCTACATCATTTCAAACATATAAAGGTTTATACTGTTACCAAGTTATGTCATTTGGATTAAAAAATCTTTGGTGCTTTATCAGCGTCTTATGAATAAGGTCTTTAAAGACTACTAGGACAATGGAGGTATATGTGGATGACATGTTAGTGAAAAGCTTGGAAGAATCACAACATATTTGACTTAGAAATATGCTTTAACCTTCTTCAACGTTATAACATGCGACTGACCAAATGTGCTTTTGGGGTTACGTAGAAAATTTCTTGGATTTATGGTAACCCACCGTGGGATAGAGGCCAACCAGAAAATCAAAGCTCTCAAAATATGACTCCTCAGAAGAATATTAAGAAGTTCAATGGATGAATTACTGTTATCCGCTTCTGGCTCGGGATAATGCCATTCTTTAAAATATTAAAGGGATAAAATAATAATTTTCAATGGTGATGAATGTCGATTCTTTTGAGCACTAAAGAGTATTTAGCATCTCCACCCTACTATCCAAGCCTATTCAAGGAGAGATGTTATACTTATATTTCGTCTCTTCCCATGCGATAAGCTCAGTTTAGTGAGAAGAAAGGATACAACAACCAATTTATTATGTCAGCAAAATTCTCTCTGATATAGAAAGTCATTATCCACTTGCAGATAAGGTGGCTCTGGCTTTAGTTTTCTCAGCGCAAAAATTGCGTCCATACTTCCAAGCTCACACTATCGGCGTTTACACTCATTTACCATTAAGGGCCATCCTACAGAAACCAGAAGCATCTGGGAGGTTAATCAAGTGGTGTAGGGGGAGAGTTTGATATAAATTTTTCTACCTTGCTATAAAGTCTCAAGTACTTGAGACTTTATAGTGGAATGCACCAACTCTAGAGAGCTATCTCATGCCTTTTGTCTCCTCAATGGACCCTCATGTTGATGGAGCTTGAAATCTTGGTCTTTGTGCGGGAATCTTACTTATTTTTTGAGAATACCTTAGAGTATGGACTTACTAAAATTTCCACAACTAATAATATGGTGAATATGAGGCTCTCATAGCGGGGGTTGAGACTGCCATTGAGTGAAGCTCAAGACTTAGTGATCCATGACTCTCAACTTGTTGCCTCCCAAGTTGAGGGAAACTTTAATACTCATAATCCTACCTGATACCTCCACTTGGTGAAGTCTCTTCTTGCCCATTTCAAGACACATCAAATCATTCACATCTGAGAGAAGAATACTTATGCTCTCTAAGCTTGCTTCATCACGCTTCTTGGGGATCTTTTAAGAGAAGGCATGTTGAAGAAATACATTTTTTAGTATCCAAGGGTCATGGGTAATTCAAGCAATTAATGAGATAAAGGAACATTGGATGGACCCCATCTTTTCTACAAGAAGGAACTCTTCAGAAGACCCAACTTATGATCATCTCAGACAAGCTTCAAACTTTACTATTTGGTGAACTATACAAACAAGCTTTCTCACGGACCGTCAAATGTCTCTCACCTTGAGGATTACGCATTAAGAGAGGTTCCATTCAGGATATGTGGAGAACACTTGGGAGGAAGGGCAGCCCTTAAAATTATAAGGCAAGGGTTCTACGATGAAACAAGATGCCTTGGAGTTCACAAAAAATGTGCAAGTTGTCGGTTGCACTCTAACCTCCCTCACATGTGCATCTGAGCTCTCATCCATTCAAAGCCGGTGGCCTTTTGCTCGATGGGGATTGATATCATGGGACCTTTTAGCATAGTGAAAGTTCATCATTTTAGCCATCGACTACTTCACTAAATGGGTGGAAGCTGAACCACTCGCTAAAATTATGGAGGCAAATGCTAAACAATTTGTTTGGAAAAATATAGTATGTCGATTCGGTCTTCACAAAGATCATCACAATGGAATGCAATTCTTGGAAAAGTCTTTACATCCTTTTGCAAAGATCTTCACATTCAGCTACTGCATACGGCTGTAGCACATCCTCAAACTACGGTGAGCTACCAAGCGGACTATACTCAAAGGACTAAAATACACTTGAGAAAGGGGGCAATGGGTTGATGAGCTTTCTGTTCTTTGGGCTTACCGCTACATCCCCTGGTGAGACACCATATAACTTGTGTTTGACCGAAGCTATTATACCGATAGATATCGAGTTCCAAGTCCAAGAGTTCAATTATTCGATCATGATGTAATGAAGAAAAACTCACCACGGACCTACTCCCGAAACTCGACATGGCCTTGGTTGCTTCCCATCACCAAAGGGTAGCTCATCACTTCAGAAGAGTAAAACCTTGTCCCATATCGTGTGACTTGGTCCTATGAAGTCTCTCGAAGGTTGCAGCAAGGCCCTCAACATAAACTCTCACCTCTTTGGGATGGCCCATATGTGGTTATAGCTATGGTGAAACCATGAACTTTCAAGCTCAAGGATTAGAGGAAAAACTTTACCTCAACTTGGAACAGAATCTCAAAATATTATCGTAATTCCTCTTTATAATTATGTACTTTTATTTTGTCTCGTTTATCATTTCCTCTTCATGTAGCCAACCCTACGTAGTGGGATAAAGACTTGTTGTTGTTGTTGTTATTGTCATTTTCTCTTAAAACTTATATCCATGTTAAAATCATCTTATGATTGTATCACTGAACTTATCAGAGTAATGAATTTATAGCTTTCTTCTTACAAACTTGTTTCTTCTTCATTTAATCCTCCCACTTGAGAAATATACAACTCACGTTATATCTCAATCGGTGCATGATCAATCCCAAGGGGACTTTCCACGATCTTCCACACAGGTTAATGTCATCGAGACTCGACAATAACCTAGGATAGGTCAAAGGTCCTTGGTGGACTTCTCGACCTCTTCCACAGTTAACATCAGTAGACTCGACAAACAACCTAGGATAGGTCAAAAGGTCCTTGGTGGACTTCTCGACCTCTTCCAGTTAACGTCATTGAGTGAAGACTCGACAAATAAGATAGGTCAAAAGGTTCTTGGTGGAGACCTCTTCCATACTTAACATCAGACTCAAAACATCGGATATGTCAAAATCCACAGTGGATTCAATTCAACCTCATCGTATAGGTTATCGTCGAATAATATTTTGACCAATTATCCGGATAGGTAAAACAAAATAAGAGCTTATCTAAAAAAATTTATAATTCATGATGATATAAGAAAGAATCAAGATTCGATACACACTAATAATAATACATAAAAATAAAAATGCATTACATGATGATATAATCAAGATTACATAATAAAAAAATGCATCCTCAAGTGATGCTACATCATATCGGTTGGTGATATCAACGTCCTCACCTCTAGGAGATACTCCCTTGGACTCACTCTCAACTCCTTCATCTCTCCTAAATGGACGAAGAGTCTTGATACTTGGGTGGAGATAGATCCTCTACTAGCGTCTTGATGTACTAAGCGGATTCCTTTTAGGAACCCTCGGATGAAGCCCTCCTCTAAACATTGGTGCTCCAAGTCCTTCACTTCAACATCAAGTATATGATTACGAGCTTCACGAACATGGTCTTCTGGTGCAGAGATAAGCCGGGAGTTCTTAAAGTCTTCCACCTTCAAGGAGATTTCATTTGCTTCGCTTCACATTATATGCTCCTTCTCGGAAAGATGATCTGTAATGCTTTCTTCTCCAGTTTGAGAGCTCTCTTCTCCACTGCAAGTGCCTTAAGTCTTTTCTCTTTCTGACGAGTCTCTGTCCTCACCTCAATCAACTCATCACGAGTCGCTCCACCTCCCGACCGGAGAGAAAGAAGTCGACATGTTATTTCGGTTCTGCAGTTATGATCCTCCAAAGTCGCCACTTCTTTGGCTTTAATACTCATCTTTCGCTCATACTCGCCTTGTAGATATTTTATCTTCACAAATTCAGTATTCCACTCATCTAAAGTGACACCCAAATGAGCCATCTTCCCTAATGTTTGAGTTACCTATAAAAAAAAAAACCATCACAAATATTACACAAAAGAAAAGAAGAAAGAAAGGAAGACAACGTACCAATTCATCTGCTCGTTGACGCCCAGTACATATGTGATTTAACGCCTCTTTAGGAATGTGCGGCTTTAAAAAATGAACTCCCCATCATGAGTTGAAAATAATAAACTCTCGAGGTCAATGGGGCGAACATCTTCTTCTGAGATATATGATGTAGTCACTTGTCATGTCTTCTTTTTCTTTAGGGAAGAAACATTGTCACCACCGATTTCATGAGGGCTTCTTGAAAGAACCCTATGAATATGAGGAGACCTTTCATCACCTTTACTTGACCTCTTTAGTGGAAAGAATGAGATCTCCCTGGATAGAAAGGCCAACCTTGAACATTCTATCTTCAACTATATATTTGCCAATGTGCGTAACTCATGTTTTGCTTCTACATCAGGATATTAAGAGTTGCCGGGATCTCATTCTCATCAAAATGGATGGAAGGTCATTCAATCTTCCCCATCTCTCGGGAAGGCCCCACTCATTTTCACAAAGAATCCATTAGACCAATTTTGAGATGGATCCCGTGCTAAAAATTCTATCCAATTCTTTATAGCCCAATAAGAAACGTCCTTGAGCATCACATGTGAATCTACACATTTACAAGTATGTGATGTTCAAAGTAACACCGCTCTCACGAAGAAGGCATACCGGCGATGACCTAAAGCCCGAAATGAAAATTGTGACAAAGCTACACCACATGTTTTGAAGATCTCATCATCAGAGCAAAGAATCACGCGATCCAGAATCATCTCGAAATAGTGAAGTATCGGAGGTGAGCGACTCGATCGGACCTCTTGGCAATAATAGCCACCAACTCATTAGGGAAATGAAATTTCTTACGACACCATTAAACTATCGATGTGATAAGGGATGGTATATGTATGGCCATCAGCTATGGGTTATCCTCGCCATCACCACTGAAAATACATAATGAATAAGTAAAGAGGGGAGAAATGACAAAATCGAAAATCAAAATTTTGTGAAGCTACTCACTCACCCCAATACTTGGGCCTACCCTTTCTGACTCGCTCATGGATAGCTTGGGCTGATTTATGATCTGAAAGGACATGCATACATATGAGATCAAAAGAAAGAGAAGAGGAGATATTCCTCCCAATGATAAATTACCCAAACTTTTTGAGTCTTCAAATGGCGGCTCCTAATTACGCTTCCCGCCATCTTGGCAATTATTAGCCATTGAACCATCCATGAAGTTTGAAGAAATCAATTTCTCACTAGGTCTTGATGGCCTCAACGGTCGGTCCAACGGTCGATTGACACCTCTTTCGAGGGAAAATTGGAGCCTTGCCGTATGAACTACGGGTCTTGATCGCCTCTGAACCCGGTCGGTCCGATGAGGTCAGTTGACACCTCTTTCGAGGGAAAACTAGAGCCTTGCCATATGAACTATGGGTCTTGATCGCCTCCAAACGGTCGGTCAGACAGGGTGTTGACACCTCTTCGAGGGGCTGGAGCCTTCGTGTGAACTACGGCCTTGATCGCCTCATGACCCTCACTCAAGAAGAGAAGCACTAGAGTGTTGAAGAAGTGTGCCTCTCCCTTGGCCTAGGGGTTTTATAGACCCCTATAGAGGAAAAAAGGGTAAAATCAAAAATGCCCAAAGCTGTCAAACTGAAATCATCAAAACTACCGTTTGGACTATGGCGCCCAGCATCTTGCATGACATCTTATGCATGCTGAGCGCAACCCGCTCGCCAGCCCGGCCGCCGTCGTGCCCAGCGTGGCTTCGCCACCGTGGGCCACGCGACCAGCGTCGCCGATGCGACCACACCAGCGCATTCGTTCACGCGACCAGACCCGCCATGACTCGCCATGCTTACCCACAGCCCGCCAGCCGCCTGCGTGCCTTGACCAATGCGCGTAGGCCAGCAGCGCCGTTCTGGATGATTGTAACTCAAAATTTTGCTTTCATACCTATTGTGGTTGTGCATCGCATCCGTAGTCATAATTTTGCTTACAAAGATCTAGTCTCTCAAAATGTGTGGTTAATGGACCAAATTTCATTGAAGAATTTGCTATTTTGATGTACTTTTATATATTTTTTGATGATTGAGATAATATCATCCAAAATAGGGCAACTGATATGAAATTCCTAGTGAAACCGAATCTTGATCGAAAGCAAGATGATCAGAATTGGCGGTGAGATCAAGCACTTAAAATATCATTGGAAACTTTGAGACATCAGTTAAATTCTAAAAGCTCTCAATATGAGTGTTTATAGTCAAATCGAGCGTCTCGATGAGCGGTTCAACAAGCCAAAGATCTTACAATTCAACTTCATTTGAGCATTCAAATATTTACATCATATGATCAAAGGGAATCATCTTGAGCCGTCGATGGAGAGTGGTTTGCATGTATTTATGAGGCCACTCCTCCAATCTATAAATAGCCCCTCATTTCTCATGAGGGGAAGCTAAGAGAGGAGAAGCTCTAAGATCCTCAAGCTTAAATCGCGGCCGCCACTGCCAACCACCCGGCCACCGACCGCCACCGTTTCTCCACATATTAACACCGCTTGGCCATCATCACCACCAATATCATCGATCATCATCATCAACATCATCATCCGCTGCCAACATCATCGCCAACATCGCCAACATCATCTTCAACATCATCGCCAACATCATCAACATCGCCGCAACATCGCCTATTACTAAATTGTTGTCCCTTTCTCATATCTATAATCTTGATATCGAAGATCTTGTACTCAAATATACATAGTGAAAACTTTTAAGAGTTAGCTATGATTTTCCATCTTTAGATTTTCCACGTAAAATTTTGAGTTTTATTGTTCACTCTTTAAATACCTGTGTGTGTGCTGGATTTTACAATGAAGCTAAGGCAAAAAATTTTACTCTATCGCAACTGGTTTTCCAGCACGCAACAGCTCGACGAGCCGGTTCCAACAAGCCAAAGATCTTACATTCATTTATTCTACACAAAATACATCGTATGATCAAGGAATCATCATGAGCCGATGGAGAGGGAGTGGTTCAGATTTTGCATGTATTTACGAGATGCCACTCCTCCAATCTATAAATAGCCCTCTCATATGAGGGGAGGCCAAGCAAGAGAGAGGAGAGAGCTCTAAAGATCCTCCAAGCACACCGCCATTCGAATCGTCAACCACCGGCCGCCATAATCCGCTGGCCAACCTCGCGGTCTCCATCATGATGACTTCTACCGTTGATTGTTCCTACATTTCTACTAGTGATAGTTCCTTCATTTCGATTGTTCCTGCATTTTGCCGAATTGTTCCCCACATATTTCCTCGCATGTTCACCATCATCTCACTACTAGCAATATATAACTAATTGTTGTCACATAGCTGTTGTTCCTTTCTCATATACAATTATGTAATCCCAGTATCGGGAAGATCTTGTACTTTAAAATAGATACATAGTGGATGCTTTTTACTGGGCTAGGCCTCGTGGTTTTTCCCTCTTTTTGAGATTTTACACGTAAAAATTCTGGAGTTTTCTTATTCACTCTTTAAATACTGTGTCTTTGGATTTCACAATGAAGCTAAAGAAAACTTTACTACCACAAGTTTTCTAGATGCAAATAGATGCCTGGGAAACTTATTCCCATTATTTTATCTTGGATGATGACCAAGTTTCCCAACAAGATCAAAACCACCATCGAGGTGGAGCATTTCAAGCTTTTTAAAGAGCAAGTGAAGAATGAAGATTCATCAAACCGTTCGTGATTTTGTCAAAAAATGGGGCAACTCTTAATCTCAAGATCACCCATGTTAAGCATCTAATCGACACCATCCCAAGAAACAAGTCAAAGTTGGAGGATATTTCAACATTGAGAATATAGCTTTGCAAATTATGATTTTCTAATCATACTCATGGAAAACAAGACCAAGGTTAGCAACTTTGGCTACAACCACAAATAAATGTTTTGATTCAACCTCTTCCATACAGTTAACGCCATCGAGCAAAGACTCGACAAATCAACCTAGATAGTCAAAAGGTCCTGTGGACTTCCCACCACCTCTTCCATATAGGTTAACGCCATGCAACACCTCGACAAACAATCTCGATAGGTAAAAAATCCTCGCCGGATTCAATCCTCTTCCATACAAAGTTAACATCATTGAGTAACACTCACAAACAACCTCGATGGGTTAAAATTCTCAATTCATTCAACCTCTTCCACGTTAACGCCATTGGGTAACACTCGACAAACAATCTGACGGTCAAAATCCGCCAGATTCAATTGATCTCTTCCATAGTGTTAACGCTTGGGTAAAACTCGACAAACAACCTTGGATGGGTCAAAATTCTCTGATTCTTCGACCTCTTCCACAAGTTAATGTCATTGGTAATACTCGACAAACAACCTGGATGGGTCAAAATTGTCAATAATTCAACCTCTTCCACAGTTAACATCATCGTTAACATCATTGAGTAAACACTCGACAAAACAACCTCGATATGTCAAAATTTCATCGCCCATCGCTGCGACCACACCGGCCGCCAACCATCAGGATCACCGCCGCTAACTACTATCGCCGTCACCGCCGCCGACCATCAATGGCACGCTACCGAACGCCGTTTGGTCATCCCCACGACTGACGCGGGGCCGCCATCGTTATCTCTGCTTTCGCCGACCACCCCGCTGGCCGCTAACATCAGAATGGCTATCGCCGCCAACTTCGTTCCCGCTGCCGACCATCATCGGTAATTTTGCCATTACCGCGAATCGTTATGCCATCTCGCTGATTATCGATTATCACCATTGCCGTTACTATCGCAACATTAGCCGGCTTGGCCGCTAACCGCTGGTATCGCTGCTGATACTGCTGCCGGCTACTACACCGAATCCGTTTGCATCTACTACTAACGCTCGCCACTGCTACCGCTCTGCTATTGCCGACCACACTCCTGTCCGCCGCCACGCCATCTATCTCTTCGGTTATCACCATCGCCGGCAATTCTCCATCGCCACACCATCTCATTGGTTATCCTTATCACACTGCTGCCGCCACATCGCTGGCATCACCGCTGCATCAACCCCATCTCCATCATCTCCTTGATCGCCTCAACCTGCCGGTCCGGCGAGGTCGAACACCTTTCAAGGGAAAGCTTTGCCGTGATGAACTACGGGTCTTGATCACCTCAATCCTGGTCCGGTCGATTAGTTAACACCTCTTTCAAGGGGAAAATTGGAGCCTTGCCGTATGAACTACGGGTCTTGATCACCTCCAAACTTGGTCGGTCCGACGAGGTCAGTTAACACCTCTTTTTCAAGGGAAAATTGGAGCCTTGTCGTATGAACAACGGGACTTGATCACCTCCGATCCCGGTCGGTACGACGAGGTTAGTTAACACCTCTTTTTTAAAGGAAAACTTGAGCTTTGTTGTATGAACTATGGGTCTTGATCACCTCCGATCCCGGTCGGTCCGACGAGGTTAGTTAACACCTCTTTCGAGGAAAAACTGGAGCCTGTATGAACTACGGGTCTTGATCACCTCCGAACGACCTTCTCTCAAGGAGAAGAGAAGGTGCCTTCTCCCTTGGCCCTAGGGGGGTTTTTATAGACCCCTATAGGGACAAAAAGGTAAAAAATCAAAGAGAAACCGTCCAAAACTATCAAAACCGCAAAAAACACGCTCAAAATCATCAAAATGGACATAAATAAGCTTGAACTCAAACCCATGGAAAATTCAAATCACTTTCAACCAATGCCTCACATTCAATTAAAAAAAATGAAATGGGAAATGCAATTCACCATTAAATCAATTAACAAATCATCAAATAAAATAAAAAATTAAAATAAAAGAAATGAAGAAAAGAGGCAAGAAGGGAAATTGAATTTCCCCTCTTCCCACAACAAGCCAAACTCCATCCCTTAACAAAGGTGGCTACCTTCAAGCGAAGGCAATGAAGGTAATTAGCGATCAAGAAAACAACACCCAGAGGAGAGAAAGATAGATGGAAAAGAGAAAAGAGATGATAGAGCTCGGCCATATGGAAAAACAAGAAGAGAGACTTTCCCATGGAAGATTGAGCACACACACCTTCACACATTAAAATTGAAGCTAAACGAAACTTCCCCCACCCCCCAAGTGCCCTTAACCACTACAAACCATCAAAACAAAAAAAAAACACTCAAGGGTTTTAGGGAGCAACAGGAATTAACCTAATTCTTTTGGCAAGCAAGGTAGGTTCAAGCATTTGAAGCTCTAGGACCAATTACAAGGCCAATCATCCAACAAATCGAGGTATGACATTATTGACTTCAAGATTTTCCTTAAAGAATTCAGTTTTAATCATTTTCATTAGAAACATGATCTTCAAGTAGATCCAACTGTATAGAATCATAGGATTTCTTTCCACGATCATGTAGCACTTAAAATCGTGTGATTTTGTTACCTATATCAAAAGATATAAGCAAAATACTATCACCCCCTCAGAATTGGAGAGGATTTACCTAAACTAATGCAAGATTTCAATATATTTTTTTCACGATCAACTAATTATCACATTTGTTGACAATGTTAATAAGTTGACTTAACTTTTTATAAGAAAATACAAGTCTATTATTTTGGTATCTAGACCTAACTTGAATGCCAATTTTTTGGTCTTGTATAAATTAGTACTTGATTATATGTCGATTAATCTCTTTTAACAATCAAATAAATTGTTTAGGTATTCTTGAGGCCTATAAAATATTATTTCAGATTGAGTATTTATATTATAATAAATAGCTTAGAGTGATTAATGCAACATTGCTATATTGATTGTTCAGTTTCATGTGATAAATTATAAAGTTATTGAGCCCCACTCTTGGGAGAATCTTTAGTGATTTCTGTAAAAGAACTTCAAATATTATTTTCATACCTTTTTTTTTTTGTTTTCATTTTACAACACATATGAGTTAATAGTTAGCTCGTTGTCTCCATGTAATGTTTGAAATCAATAATCATGCGAAAGTTCTCTTGGGTATAATTTATCCCTTCATCTAGTGATAAATTTATATAGTTTTGTGTTTGCAATAAAACATCCACACTTTCTTTCTAAAATAAAATCACCCTACCGACATGAGTGTTTATAGTCAAAGTGTCTTGATGAGCCAAATCAACAACAAGATCTCATAATTTGACTTTGAGCATTCAAATACTTAAAATACATCAAATGATCAAAGGAATCATTTTGAGCCGTCCGATGAAGTGGAGTGGTTTTTTGCATGTATTTCATACCTCCAATCTATAAATAGCCACTCATTTCTCATATGAAGGGAGGCCAAGAGAGGAGAGAATTTTAAAGCTTGAAAATCCTCCAAACACAATCATGCCACCACCTGCTATCAACGCGCCGCCATTACCGTAGTGATCCTCACCCACTGCCAATCTTCTCCATCATGACCTTTATCGCCGGGCCATTCCCCTTTCACCATCATCTGCTACCACTAGCAACTGTTACAACCTGAATGTGATTATATGGTTGTTGTTGTCTGATTTTGGGATTCTCATTGTCAGCCCTTCTTATATACAATTATGTAATCCCGTTATCGAAAACTTGTACTCCAAAATAAATATATAGTGGAAGCTTTTGCTAGGCTAGGCCTCGTGGTTTTTTCCGTATTTTTGAGATTTTCCACATTAAAATTTATGGAGATTTCCTGTTCACTTTTTAAATACCCGTGTGTGTGTGTTGGATTTCACAATAAGGCTAAAGCATAAACTTTCAGTCTACCACAACTGGTTTTCTAGCATTCAACAAATATATAAATTATACAATATTTTTAGAAGAATAATTTGCCCTTCTCCAAAATAATGAAATAAGAAGACATGCTTCTCATAGTGAGGTAAGATAAACTATATGCTCTAAAATTTAAAGCTTCCAAAATTTTGTATTACTATTCTTAAAAAGTAAATTTATTTTGGAATCCCTTATTTCTTATCTAAATTGTCACATTTGAATATATTTAATTGATATATTAGAAGTAATGCAAGATTTCTATTTTTTTCACGAGGACTCATTATCAAATTTGTTGTCAAAGTTAACAAGTTGACTTAACGTTTTATAAGAAAATACAAGTCAATTATTTGTGTCTAGACCTAAATGCCAATTTTTACATCTTGTATAAATCAGTGGGTACGTGATTATATGTCGTATTAATCTCTTTTAATAATCAAATAAATTGTTAAGATATTCTTGAGGCTTATAAAAAATTATTTCAGAATTTAAGTATTTATAATATAATAAATACCTTAGAGTGATTATTCTAACATTGCTATATTGATTGTTCAGTTTCATGTGATAAATTATAAATTTATTGAGCATCACCCTTGGGAGACTCTTTAAATACTTCAAAATAACTTCAAATATTTTCATTTTGTTTTGTTTTCATTTAGTAGTTGAGTTAGCTCGTTGTCTCCAAGTAATGCTCGTCTCCACATAATTAGTTGAGTTAATAGAATGACATTTTAAGCCATCATATGCATCCTTTTATGCATTTTTTTGATGATAACAAAGCTGAAGAAAATAGCTTGCAATTAATTCAAACAATTAGATGTTGGAGTCAACTAAACAAAACTTGTTTGAGATTAAGCATTAAGGTAATTTAATTTGTTTCACCATATTCATACTAGAAATTTAAATTTATTTTATATTACTTTTCTTTTAAAGGAGGACATGTGCACTTTATTTTTTAAAAATTTTAAGTGTCAAAATTCAAATTTAATAAATGTGAGACTTAATCACACGACCTTGACAACAACTTTCAAGGCCTTTATCAACTAAACTAGCTGACACCATTAACTCTTCTTCATGAGAGAAGTATTCTACATTAACATAAGTAAGTGCATCATTTTTATACATTGCAAATCTTAATTTACCTTATTAATTTTTTTTTTCTGAATTTTCAATTTGAGCTACTAGTTTTTATTAGGAGTCTCAACACAATAATTTTACTCGATCTCTAACTTTTGCTCCAATCGTTATATGAACAAACTATGCTCATAAAGGTCCGTTTATGGGCTAGGGCTATTTTTCATTTTGTCATTCTTGCTTTTGAATCACATCCATTATATATATATATATACATATATATATATATATATATATATATATATATATATATATATATATATATATATATATATACACACAAACATTATAAGATACGATTGAATTTTAGTTATGTTCATGTGTTGTATTCAATTATTTTAGTAGTGGCATGGTATTATTCTATCAAATTCTTTATTAAAAAATATGAAATTTAATCATATGACTTACAAGATCTCTATAAACTAAAGCAGCTGACACCACTTTCTCTTCTTCATGGGAAAGGTAATTTACACTAGCCCAAGAAAGTGCATCAATTTTTAGATATTGTATTGCAAATCTTAATTTACCTTAGTCTCAACACATTAATTTGACTAGATCTCTGACCTCTCTACACCCATTGCTATATATATATATATATATATATATATATAGTCTATTAAATTTATTAATTTTATTTCTTTTCTTCTAATTTTTGCTCTCCCATGTCTTTTCCTCTAATGATGCTTTCCACGGTGTGGCCCACCCTTTTAGAGTTTGTGACCTCGCCTTCTTGGTCGCCATGGAATAAGGCTTGGAAATAGTTGAACTTGTTGTGTTCCTGCATGATATTACGGATTATAAGTATAACAAAGACTGAGGTTGGGAGGAGACATAAATTCATGGTGGACTTCATCAAGGAGTTATATGAAGAATAGAGCAAAAGAGCATGAGCTTTTGTAAATATAATGTTAAGCTGCTGAAAATATTCAAAATTGTGAACAGTAAGTTGAGTTAGACCTATAATCAAAAGTTCTTTCCCATTTCAAGATCTACTACCACCTTTTAGTGAATCTAGGGCTTCCACACAAAGAACTTGATGAGTTCTCCTGTGATTTTAATGAGCAAACATTCTACTTAAAGATTTATTATTATATTTATTTTAAAGTCTTAAGGGAGAACATATTTGTGAAGGAATGTAATTACTTACTATTCCACAAATCCTTACCTATGTCAACTTGGAAAAATAGTGGCCTATAAATATATTACTATGAATAATGCATATGATACATAGCTTCTCACTATCTACATTTTATATTTACTATCTCCTATTTAAGTTACACACACAGATATATATATATATATATATATATATATATATATATATATATATATATATATATATATATATATATATATGTGTGTGTGTGTGTGTGTGTGTGTGATCCCTAACAAAAGTCTCTAGCTATTATAATAAGATCAACCACGCCTAGTTGATGGATGGTGTAACAAAACATAATTAATTAAAATTTATTTATGCCTATTACAATATCTTAATTTTCTTAGTGATGTCATAAGAGTTCTTTATCTTTGTGCTATGATTAAGAAAGTCATAAACCAAAAATTACTCCTTATCTAACGTCTATTTCATTACACATTCTTTCGATGTGGACTTAATAATGAATATTTTATTTAATTGCTTCCCTTTAACTCAACACTTTCATCGAAAAAATAAGGCATGTTCTATGCTCAATTTCTTTATTACTCATTATTTAATTTTTTTTCCTTTTGTGTTCATTATATAAGTTTCATTTGTATTCCCTATAAAAAGAACTTGCCTCAAGCCCTTATATGCCATGGAGAACTCTTCCTCACCAAACTATTACTAGTTTATTTAATGATCATTGAATCATTTTATGTTTTAGTACGTAAATATTCTAAAAAGAGAAAGAATATGTGCCAAGGAATGCATAATATTATTAATATTAATATTATTATTTTCTTGAAAAATATAGGAAATGTGCCAAAGAAAGCACCAAAATAGAAACATTACAATAAATCCAAATCAATACTGAGACTTCACTGCCCCTTTTTCCATTGATTGCTAATTTGTCTCATAGTATCATAAATGTAAAGCCCATTATTCAAAATGACTCAATGCCTTTACTTAGTCTTCCAAAAATTCCTCAACAATTAAATGTTTGTTTGTTTTCATGGATAGACTCTCTTTTCCATTGTCATCTCAATAGTTTTGAAATACAGAAATAAAGCTTCTTGTATTGAAAGAAGTTGTTCTGTCTCTTCAACAAACTAACTTGCCATCACTTATGATTTCATTTTGGATGGATTCCTAATCTCCTTAGTAAATTCATGAATAAATAGATAATAAAAGAAATTATAAGCATACCAAATCATGTTAATTTTAAGCCATTGGCATGATACTTAGCATTTTATTCCATGAAAATGTTGAACTATAGTGAGTAAAGATGATGTGTATTTTTTGTTATACATTAAGATATTAAAAAATATATATATATAAACTTAAAATTGTCTAGAATATAGAATCAATTTTCAAGAATCATCATCATCATTATTAGCAATTTCCCACAAAGTTCAAGTCTTTTTGCTCATTTTAGGAATATTTATTTTTTAAATAATAAGATATAATTCATTTCATATGTATTAGTTATTCCTTCAAATTTTGGTGATCCTATAAAGTCATAATAATGAGCTATTTCTCTTGAGCGAACCCCAAACTTATAGAAGACAATAATAATATAGAATGAACGAATCAATCACCATCATATGTTATAAGCCGGCATATGTATGAAAAATAAAACTAATGTAAGTGAATATGGCTAGGTATCAAATGTTTTCTTTGGTGATATTATGAAGAAGCACTTGATGTAGACTTATAAGATTTACTACTCTACCCTCTTTTTAAACTAGATGAACTAATATATGATTTATTTTATAATCCAAATAGAACATTTAGACCAATGTTGATTTCTAGAATTTGATGTTGAGGCTAAAAGTTGACTTTTACGGAAAAGAAAAGTCGCTAAAAACTACCATCAAGAAATTCAAATTACAACGGTACTAGAAGATATTCTTAATCTTTACATTTGTTGACCTCATTTTTGGAAGAGGTCATTTTAGCAATGAGAAGATCTCAAGTTCAAATAGAGATTTCCTAATTCAATGTCCAAGTCACTGTGCTTAGTAACTTAGGAAATGCATTTTGAACTAAATAATCTACTTGGTTTGATAAAAAAAGTCAAATATCCAAAGATAAATTAAATCAAGTAAATCAATGAAAATAAAATGGAAGTTCAAAGTCAAATCTAAATTCAACTATCAACCTAGTATTGACTTATGGGCCCACCGTCAAAAAAAGTCAACCCACTAAAATTTGACCAAAATAAATCTTCAAAAAATATTTTAAAAAAATCAAATAAACATGTTTGATCACAATGATAAAGAAATTTGAGTCCATTGAGGCCTAGATTAGGTAAGATAAATTCTTTAAATCAAAATGACCTAAATAGGCTACTTTGAACTCAAACCTAAGGAAAATTCAATTATCTTTCAACCAATGCAATTCACATTCAATTAAAAAAATAAAATGGGAAATGCAATTCACCATTAAATCAATTAACAAATCAGCAAATAAAATAAAAAAATAAAATAAAAGAAATGAAGAAAAGAGGGAAGAAGGAAATTGAATTTCCCTCTTCCCACACAAGCCAAACTCCATCCCTTAACAAAGGTGAAGCCTTCAAGTGAAGGCAATTAGCAATCAAGAAAGAAAAACAACCAAGGAGGAGAGAAAGAAAGAGAAAAGAGAAAAGAGGGAAGTTCCTACCATATGGAAAAACAAGAAGGGAGACTTTCCCATGGAGGATTGAGCACAAACACACCTTCACACATTAAAACAGAAGCTAAATGAAAGCTCCCCCTCCCCCCAAGTGTCCTTAACTACTACAAACCATCAAAGCCAAAAAATCACTCAAGGGTTGGTCTAGGGAGCAATCCGTAAGGAATTAATCTAATTTTGAAAGCTAGGTTCAAGCATTTGAAGCTCTATGATCAATTATAAATCCAATCGTAATCGAGGTATGTCATTATTGACCTCATGCTTTTCCTTAAAGAGTTCCTTTGATCATTTTCATAGAAATGTGGTCTTCAAGTGATCCAACCATATAGAATCATAGGATTTCTTTCCACGATCGTGTAACACTTAAAATCATGTGATTTCATTACCTATATCAAAAAATATTAGTGTTGCGTGCTAGAAAACCAGTTGTGGTAGAGTGAAAGTTTATCAGTATTTAAAGAGTAAATAAAACTAATTTTAAGTGAAAATCTCAAAAGGAAACCACTCAAGAAAATCTTTCACTATGTATCTATTTCAGAGTACAAAATCTTCCCGATAACGGGATTACATGATTGTATATGAGAAGGGAACAACAACTATGTAAACAACTATGTAGTCACGTTTGTTGATTCATTAGCAATGATTAAATGAGACATCTGATGAATCATCATGATGGACCAGATTACATATGAGGATGCTTACGGCTGCAGTAGTGTTTAACCATGGTGGTGGATTGTGCTTGTAGAATCTTGCTTTAAATTCTCCTCTCTCTTCTTGGCCTTCATATAAATGAGAGGCTATTTATAGATATGGCTCTATAAAATAAAATGAATCACTCTCCCATCATTATGCATGATGATTCCCTGATCATATGATGTATTTTGTGTATTTGAATGCTCAAATGAAGTCGATTATGAGATCTTGGGTAAGTTAGATAAATCGAGGCCGATTTATTATAAAAGCTCCATGTTTGAGAGTTATTTAGATTTAACCCTAAGAGTTTTAAGGATATTTTAAGTGCTTGATCTCAATTTCAACTTATCATTGCTTTTAGCATCAAGATTCATGCTTATTAGTTGTATTTTAAGCATATCAATTAAAATACTATCAATCCTCGTTCCCAAGAATTGAAGGGATCACGCATATCTAATCCATGTATTTGGATTGGATGGCTTGACTGGATTGATTTCACCCCAACTGGATCATTCGAATGTAAGCGATCTTGTCATTTGAACCATTTGCCTTATGTACCACCTAATACAACCATAAACACGTGCCATCATGGATCTGCGTGGGATAACCAATAAATAATGGTTTAATTAGTTTAAAAAATGTTGAAAGCTTCTAAAACCATATAAAATCAAATATAGATCAGAAAATTACAAATAAGCTCATGGATTCATCTTGATGAGAGAATCCATAGAAATTAAAATCCCCAAATTTTGGTAATTTTCTTAATAATTGAGTTTAATTAAAAAAATATTAAACTCTAATTACTCTCAAATTAATAATCCAATTAATTTGAAACTTTGGGGAAATGAAATTAAGCATAAAATACACCTTAGGTGGATATGTGGGAATTTATTTCTCAATTCAAGGATATTAAAATTTCATATGCTTGACCTTTAATTAATTAAATTAATTAACCTTAATGAAATTATTAAAAACTTTAATTAAATAACCTTAAATCAACATAATGAATAATGAGCATCAACAAAAATTAAACTTAATTAAACCTATAAACCTAGTAATCCCTAAATTGACTTAATTAGATAATTAAATGCATTAAATAATTTAATTAAACAACTTGAACTTAATTAAATCACAGTAAATCGCCAATTTAACTAAAAATTATAAATAAACACTCATTAGAAAGGTATTTCAAAGAAAAATAAGTAAAAAATAAAATACCTTAATTAATCTTAATAAATTAGGCTTAATTTAGGTTTTAATGAAATAATTAAAACCTTAATTACACACTAATTACATCTCTAATCAAGCTAAAACTTTAGGGATGTAAAAATAGTATGTTATTCTACTTGTGAAAAATATTTCAGATCCAAATAATATCTTGATTAGGAGGTTTTAAATTTCTAAATCCCTAAATTCAATGTTTATCAAATATTGGGTTAATTAATTTACCTATTAAATAAAGTGGTAATTCAAACTAATCTCCATCAAACATTAGAAAACTATTCAAAAACTTCTCTAAATATCCTAAGTCAATTAAAGTGATCAAATTCAATCTTAGGTTAATGAAATAAAACCTTAGGTTAATAAAATTATTAATTAACTTAAATCTTAACCTTTGAATCGATGGAGTTTAACAAAACATTCATCTCTAATAAATATAAATAATGAATCTAAAACCTAGGTTAATTAAATCAGATAAAATAATAAACCTTAGCACTTTAGGTTAAGCATAATCCATGAACAAACCTAAGGTACTAATTCATATTAATGAACTTAAAAAGCTTACATATCCATAATTTAAACTTAAGTTAATGAATAAATCAAACTCTTTAAATTACATAAATAATCAAATGAAATTTCATAGCTTAATTCAAAATGAAATAAATCCATTGATCAAATAAGTAATTAACAAATGATATAAATAATCCAAACATAAATAACATCAAAATGATTAATTAAAATATTTAAGGATCTTAGTTAGACTTTGGAAATTATTAGGATGAGGAACAAAGTGAGTATCACCTAAAATTAACTTCATTCTTCTCATTTCAAAACTTAAATATTACTTTAACCAAATAAAATGAACATAATAGAAAAATTCGCTAAATCATTTGAATTGAAAAAACCAAAGGTAAAAATTAAATAAATAAAACTTCAAATTTAAACTTGAACTTAAAAGCATAAGACTCACCACATAAGCTACCTCTACACACCATTTCTTGTCAACTAGATCTCTTAGATCATTCTGATTTTTTTTAATCTCATGATATGTTGTATTTGCTTATGTCTGTGTATTGTATTACTTTACAGATGCCTAGGCTTCTTTGTTCGTTAGGCTGGATGTAAGACTTCTTTCTAGATTTGACACTATCTTTTATATGTTAAAGGGATATTTATAATAAATAAATCATAAAAATGTGTTAAAAATCCCTATGTAGTTCATAAATTGGGCTTTAGCAATACTAACCGTATGTTTGTGATTATAAATTGCTTTGTGTGTTATGTGTATTTCCTAAAATCTATTTTTAGGCTTAAGATTTATTTTTTTGAATTTTAAATATAAATTTGAGCTTAGAATTAGGTTAGATCTAAGTCTAAGATTAGCACATTACCGGAGATGGTGCGGTGGTCTCCCATGGAGCAATATGGATGTCCCAAGAAGGAGACTTTCTTGGAAAGAAGACCCATAGATCTAAACTTTATAGTTCTAGCCAGTTGTATAAAGCGAGAACTCAGCCCATTTTCTTTCTTATAATATCTAGCATTGGCCTTTTTCTTATATAATTTAATTTTTGATTTATTTTGGGTGCACAATAGAAACAACATGCTTTTCTTAGGTTTCTTCTTTCTATGCTATGTTTGTCAGATGAATGCCTGGACATAGGCTCATAGGATAAACTAAATTTTCAACCCAACCAAATCAATTGAAACATAAAAATAAATATAACTCATAATCTTCATATAAAAGCCTAGGCCATTAAAGTAAGATAAAATATGTAGCAACCCCTTAGCTAGATGTTTTAATATCATGCATAAATCATATTGTTTCACTCTTGATTAATGAAGGACTTCATGCTTCCGAGAACCAGCTTGACCTTTGAGCGCCTATGATGGAAGTATACCTTCTTCTATTCTGATTTGGCCCATAATCTTTTTCTAATTACATGCATTAGGCATAAATTGTATTCTTATGGCCTAAAATGAATATTGAGTCAAAAAATTATAAAAAACTAAAAATTATGCATTAGTTAGATGAATCTTCATACCCTACATGATCTTAGGGATTAGGAAGTCTAGGCTCATGTTCTTTTTAAAAATTCAACAACCCAGCCAGCTTGTATTCATATTACTTATCCTCATGGTTTTAAAATGCGCTTTGGTGGTGTTAGCTGGCAGCCTTCTCCAGGCAGATTATAAGTCTAGAAGAGTCAGGGATAGGCTAGTTCCCTCATGTGAGGAGAATGGCCAATGATTCCCAAGGATAAAATTTGGTGAGTTACATGTGTCAAGAGCCATAGATTAGTTAAGCATCCTTTTAGGAATAAGTCTTCAAGCCTAGGAATTTTTGCAGTCTTGTGCTACTAGAATCTAAGCCCTAAATTTATAAGAAAATGATAACTTCAAATCTAAAATTAAATCCCAAATTTGAAGCCCAATCATAGAATAGATGAAATGTCTACTAGGCATCCCAGTATCAATAGATATTTCATACTCTTTTCCATTTGACTCTTAAAATAACTCTCTCCAATTTGGACATCTCTAATTGAATTTCCAAAAAATCATTCCTTTGAAAGCTACCTTAGTAGTCTTTAGAATAACCACTTGTTTCTTTAATTGAGTATTCTTATGAGACCATTAAAGATGTAATTAACTATAGGCTTTTTTTCTTGATAGAACCATGATCCCGGATAAAATACCTCTACTTTTCCATGTAGTTGAAAATACTATGCACGAAAAGACCCATTAGCCTTAGAGTCTTTATTGAAATGATTGAATCCATTATAGAGAGCATGCTTATCTTTAGATAATATACTTATTCTTTAATGTATTTTGTCATCTAAAAATATATTCTAAACTCTGTGTGGTGTTATTTATTTTCTCTATTCCAGAGTAAACACCAACATATTTATTTTGAGATTGATATAGGCAATTAAAAATGATTACAAGGTGGAAAAGCATGAGAGATTTTTTCTATCAAAATATCTTAGACATTGAAAAAAGAAAATTTAAAAAAAATAAATTGTTTGATGTTATTAGAAGAACAAACAACAATTCACCAAAATAATGATTTATATAAGAAAACATGCTTCTAGTAGTGAGATAACATAAATTATGTGCTCTAAAGATATATGTATTGCTAAGTGTTTGTATTACTAGTCTTAAAGAGTAAATTATTTAGGGTCCCTTATGCTAGGGTTTATGTGCACACTGAGTTTATGATGCCCTATACAAAGAGATAAGCTTGAAGACATAGATATATAGCACCATGGTTTTTCTTTTGTACTTCTTTCTCTATATAAGCTCTCTTTCTTGATTATCCATAGTAACATATAGAGTGGAAAGAGAGAGAGAGAGAGAGAGAGATGTTGTCTTAAGAAGAGAATATGAAGAGCTCCTCTTTGAGTTTGGGTGTGATAATTTTGTTTTGTGCATGTTTTAGGGAAAGTGGTCAATTGAGAGATCTACAGTAGTTGCCTGTCTAAAGTGATGTGAGAGAGGTGTTTAAAGCTCTTAAGGAGATGAGAATGGGAGGTCCATTCTTCTCCCACACCATGATGTGATCACTTTATCAGGTAATTTTGTGAGTAGTTAATATTTTCTTGATAATTGACTTGAGTTTGTGGCATTTCATGCAAGAAATTAATTATAAGAGAGTCAATTTTAGATAGTTTAAAGTTGGATTAAACATATTAATAATTAATTTTTTTCAATTCAAAAAAATTTAAATTTATGAGTAAAAATCAATTACATTATATTTTTTATATGAATATATATTTCAAAATTCATCAGTATGTTAGAAACCCCATGAGTTCTTAGAGGCATACTTGAGTGTTTCGTAAGTCAATTTCTTGGTCTCTCTCTCTCTCTCTCTCTCTCTCTCTCTTATATATATATATATATATATATATATTCTTTTATAAAGATTCTACATCCTATAAAATTTTTATCAAACAACTCTTCTAGCCAAGAATTTCAAATAAAGATAATAATTTAGTAAATTTGATAAATAGGAATAATTGATCTCATAATAAAACTCTTGGAAACTTGGATGATATTTTTATTTTCTATAGACTTAAACGGTCATAAAAGATAATAATCCTAATAGTATAAATTACTACACATGACTATTCATAATAAATAAAATTAATACATTGGAATTTTAAAGCCAAATCTTGTTAAAAAATTAGATCTAATTATTTTTATTTAAAAAATAAATTATTATTCATTTTAAAAAATTAATTTATTTATTATAGGCATAATTACATTAGTCTATTCATTTATATAATATGATTGTATTTATCGATATTGGGAATTGAAAGAATGTAGAGTTTATTCATTCATCTACTGATAGTAATCTTATTTCTCTTCTAGCTTTGTACATATATCTACTATTTTATATTGCAACACAAATACTTTGTGTCACTAATTCTCCAAATTGTTTGGTATATTTGTAGTGGTTTGGTGCTTTTAACAAATAAATTCATCATCTTCTCACATTAAAGTGAATGCAAAATATTGTATAAATCAGTTTAAATTCTCATAAAATCATAGAGAGAGTGCTTGAATAAAATGTTGATTTTAGTATCAACAAAAATGTGCATCTTTGGACATATGTGTGAACCTTAAATATCTTTTGAATGAAATTCATGCAATTAGTAGTATGAATGTAATAGCCAAATAATTAAATAGATGCAATATTTTGCAATTGTTATAAATAGAACTACAATTTAAGCCATCAGCATCCTATTAAGTTTATGATGATAATAAAGTGAAGAAAATAGCTTGCAATTAATTCAAGCGATTAGATATTGGAGGTGACTAAATAAAGTCATGTTTAAGAGTAAGCATTAAGGTAATTTAATTTGTTTCACCATATTCATCAAACTCCAAAGCTCTAGCTCATTTTATTTTAATTTTTTGCATAAAATAAACATTTAAAATGAACTTATGTATATTTTGTAGTAAGAATTGATTTAATTTATGCAATTTAGTTTTAATAACTTTTTTTTACATATATTTTTAACTTGTTGGAAATTTGCAAAGAAATGGTTGTATTTTAGTTGTGTTCATGTGTAGTATTTATTTATTTCAGTAGTGGCATTATACTCCATATTTATGTTTATTCAAAAAATTTTTGAACTGAAATTTGGAAAGATGGATTGAAGTTTTGAAATCAATTTTGGACATATTTTTGTTACACTTCTCCTATAAATAAGGGTATGATATAGATAAGTTTTGCACTTTTTTTGTGATAAAACATTAATTGTTAAAATATTAATTTAATATATGTGGAAATTAATCGTAGGACATTGGTAACTTCCAAGATCCTTATCAACCAAGCTAGCACCATTAGCTCTTCTTGGAGAAAAGCATTTAGATTAACCCTAAGTAAGTACTCTATATGTTGTATTGTCAATCTTAATTTACTTTTATGTTTCTAAATAACCACTTTGAGATACTTATTTAACTAGTCTTTATACATTAATTTCACTCTTTGGCATCTCTACTTCAATTGTTGCATGTGTAAATTATCATCTATTTTTTACTTTTGATTTCTTTTCATTTTCTTATTCTTACATTCGAATTACATCTATCATTCTTTATATATATATAATTTAATTTTTTTCTTTATTACTAAATCTAATTTTTATAAGATATTGTAGTCTTATGAAAAGATTAGGAACAATTAAACTAAAACTTTATTTTCATTTCTTATCATAAGACACTAATGATGGCTTTTCATTTTGAATTTTCAAGTTTAATCTTACCTTTTATATTTTAATTAATATCTTTCTTATTTTTTCTGTCATTTGTTTACTCTCCCATAACTTCTTAGAGTCTCTTCCATTTTGCTTAGTATGTATTTAATGATAATTCCCATAGTGTGGCCATCCCTTTCAAAATTCATTGATCTTCTCCTTTTGCTCCGTGGAAGAAAGAATGCTTTTATGGTTTGAAATTAATTGAACTCTTATATGCCTTGAAGTATAACCCTTCTCCCATCAAAGCATTAATTGTTCATTTGATGATTATTAAAGCATTTATATATTCTAGCTAAGCATACCATAATTTTTATATATTCCAAGTTCTAATGAAAATTTTCCTATTCTTTAGATAGCATCTTCTTATTTAAGAGTCTACCTATTTGATAAGGCCATCTTATTCTCATTGTGTTATTTATTTAACAACCATCGATAAGTATTCTTTATTGATGTTGTCTCTAAGATTTTGATTGCAAGAGTTTTAATGAAAATTAATATCACTTAAAATCGCTTGGATATTATTCAGCTTTTATCTCATTACTTTTGCTTGGGCATGAGATCCAATTTTGTAAAAAATGTGCCAAGGAAAGCACTTAACATCAATAACAAATTATTTTTGATCCTAAGGAAGTCCAATATTCAAAATGGCTAGATTTCTCTCCTTAGTCATCAAAAAGCTTTTCAATTTCAAAATACATATATGTTTTTAAGGAATATCATTTTTTTGCCTAATAATATTGAAATTGATGTTATTATTGATAATCTCACTCTAGAAGTTACTCTCACATCTCTTCAACAACTACCTTGGCCTCAATTATGATCATTCTTATGATGGAAGACATATTCTCCCACCTCCCACTTCTCCTTAGTAAATCCATAATGATATTTCTATCACTCTTGTTACTTTAGTTGGTAGAGTATAAGAATGATTCAATTTCATGCATACCCAACCCTTCTTTATGTACACTTTAATATAAGTCAATTATCCAAATTTTTTTTGCCAACCATGCCTCATGAACAAAGGAAAACTTGTCAAATCAAATAAATTATATTTCCCTTATTATGTTTCATCGATGTGTTCATTATTGCACTTGAGTGCACAATTTTTTTAATAAAGATATGTGATATTACTTTTGAAAACTTGTTATAGCATGCATACTTTACTAAGAAATAATGTTATCTTAATTTTAAAAAATATAAAATCAATAAAACTTAAAATAAATCATTCATGGAATATTTTCCTAAAACATTTTGGGATCCTTGTGAAATCTTTATTTCATTAGATTTTAACTATTTACCAGTTATGCATTAAATATAAAATGTGATTTAACACTATAAATGGGGAAAATGTAACTTGTTTAGAAATTATGAAAATATATTATTTTAACTCATGTTAAACTTAGTAACCATATCAAATTTTTTCATTGATCTTGCCATGTTTTCCATAGAAGCATGCAAGATTTACATATATCTAAGATTATTCAAAACATATTGTAGTTTCAATGAGGCCTAAATTCATAGCAATTATGCATAACTTACATGAATTAAGCTAAGCAAAGGTTGTGTTGCAACTGAAATACTTTACTTTGAAGAGGAGCAAAAAATCATTCAAACCTACGATCAATAATTTAAAATTACAATGGCACTAGAAGATATTCTTAAACTTTATTATCTAAGATTGATATAGTGTATTAAAAGAATAGAAGTTGGGAAAGCATGAAAACTCTTCTTCAAATATCTTAATCTTCAAATAATGAAAAATAAAAAAATATGAATTATACAATATTTTAGAAGAATAATTAGCCCTTCTCCAAAATAATGAAATAAGAAGATATGCTTCTAATAGTGAGGTAAGATAAACTATATGCTCTAAAATCTAATGTAAAGCTTCCAAATGTTTGTATTACTATTCAAAAAAATAAGTTTATTTTGGGGTCCCTTATTTCTTATCTAAATTGTCACATATGAATATATTTAATTTAAATATTACAAGTAATGCAAGATTTCTATTTTTTTTTCATGACGAACTCATTATCACATTTGTTGACAAAGTTAACAAGTTAACTTTTTATAAGAAAATGCAAGTCTATTATTTCGGTGTCTAGACCTAACTTGAATGCCAATTTTTTGGTCATGTATAAATCAGTAGGTACCTGATTATATGTCGTATTAATCTCTTTTAACAATCAAACAAATTATTTAGGTATTCTTGAGGCTTATAAAATATTACTTCAGTATTAAGTATTTATACTATAATAAATAGCTTAGAGTGATTAGTGTAACATTGCTATATTGATTGTTTTCATGTGATAAATTATTAAGTTATTGAGCCTCACTCTTGGGAGACTCTTTAGAGATTTCTCTAAAAGAACTTCAAATATTATTTTCATACCTTTTTATTTGGTTTTCATTTGCGCACATAACTAGTTGAGTTAATAGTAATCTTTCTCCATGTAATGTTTAAAATCAATAATCATGCCAATGTTCTCTTGGGATTAATTCTATCCTGACTTCATCTAGTGATAAATTTATATAGTTTTGTGTTTAAATAAAACATCCACACTTTCTTTCTAAAATAAAAGCACCCTACACATGCAAAAAAGAAAAATTAACTATAATAACTTCAATGGGTTTAACACAAGTTAACCCATGCTCAATATGCTTATTATATAAGTCAAAATATTAAATTTGAATCTGACAAGATCCAGACCTAGTGAGTCTAATCTATTTATTATATATTTCAAGCAACTTTTGAATCATTAACTAATTAACCGATTGTAGTTAATTTTGGGTTATTTAGGCCAACTCATTAACAAATAATGAAACAAGTCTATTGAACTAAACTATTTAAAAATTAAATATATTTTTTCGGAATTTTATATCAAAATATGTTTGTTTGCTTGAAAGAATAACAATTGTTTATTTTTAAACTAGCTTTTGCACATATATCACTAAGACCTCATCTTCTTCTATGACAATATCGTAATCTTCAAATAATGAAAAAATTAAAATATATATATAAATTATACAATATTTTTAGAAGAATAATTAGCCCTTCTCCAAAATAATGAAATAAGAAGACATGCTTCTAATAGTGAGGTAAGATAAACTATGCTATATAAAATTTAAATGTAAAGCTTCCAAAATTTTGTACTACTATTCTGAAAGTAAATTTATTTTGGAATCCTTATTTCTTATCTAAATTGTCACATTTGAATATATTAATTGATATATTAGAAGTAATGCAAGATTTCTATTTTTTTATGAGGACTCATTATCAAATTTGTTGTCAAAGTTAATAAGTTGACTTAACATTTTATAAGAAAATACAAGTCAATTATTTGTGTTAGACCTAAATGCCAATTTTAGGTCTTGTACAAGTTAGTGGGTACTTATTATATTATTAATATCTTTTAATAATCAAATAAATTGTTTAGATATTCTTGAGGTTTATATAAAATTATTTTTATTAAGTATTTATAATATAATAAATAGTTTAGAGTGATTACTGTAACATTTCTATATTTATTGTTCAGTTTCATGTGATAAATTATAAATTTATTGAGCCCCACTCTTGGGAGACTCTTTATTTCTAAAATAACTTCAAATATCATTTTCATGCCATTGTTTTGTTTTCATTTGCTAGCACATAATTAATTGAGTTAATAGTTAGATTTTCTCCATGTTTTGAAATCAATAATCATGCCAAAATTTCTTGGGTATAATTCTATCTAACTCCATCTAATGTTAAATTTATATAGTTTTGTGTTTGAAATAAAACATCCACACTTTCTCTATAAACATGCTACTAACATGCTATGAAAATAGAAAAATTAACTCTATTAACTTCAATGGGTTTGATAAGTTGAAAATATATGTTCTATTTAATTTGAATCTCACTAGATCCAAACCCAACAAGTCTAACTTGTTTATATATATATCATGCAAATTTTTTTGAATAATTATGGCCTAATTAACCTAATATGATTCATTTAACTTAATATGAATCATGGGACAAATGTTTGAACCTTCAATATCTTTTAAATGAAATTCATGCATGGTATGCATGCTTGCATGGAATATAATAATTTAATAGATGCTATTATTTTGCAATTGCTATAAATATGACATTTAAGCTATCATATGCATCCTTTTAAGCGTTTTTTTTATGATAACAAAGCTGAAGAAAATAGCTTGCAATTAGATGTTGGAGTCAACTAAATAAAAACTTGTTTGAGCTTAAGCATTAAGGTTATTTAATTTGTTTCACCATATTCTACATACTACAAAGTTAAAATTTATATTAATTTTCTTATTTACATTTTTTTATCATATATATATATATATATATATATGTATATATATATATATATATATATATATATATTTTATATAAATTGATATTAGTGTTAATAAAATATTCTCTAAGAGTTAATATATCTTAGTTTAACTTATTATTTGTTTTTTATAATTTATTAAATTTTGAATTTTGACATTAAATTTTAATAAATCAGCATGACTCCTTTAAAATGAAAGATATATCTTTCATTTTCATAAGGAGACATACACACTTATTTTAATATGTCAAAATAATTAAATGAATATTAGACCTAAAATAAAATTCAACAAAATTTTAATAACTTCATAATCATAAAATAAATTTTATACATTAAAAATCTTAATTTATATTATTTTAATTTTCAGTTTGAGCTACTAGTTTTGTGTAGTCTGTACATTAATTTTACTCGATCTCTAACTTCTCAATGTTATATGTACAAACTATGCTCATAAAAGTCCATTTTTCTAGGCTATCATTTTTGTTATTCTTGCTTTTGAATTACATCCATCATATTATATATATATATAGACACAAACATTGTAAGATCATTGTATTTTAGTTATGTTAATGTGTTGCATTAATTGTATTTTAGTTATGTTCATGTGTTGAATTCAATTATTTGTTGGCATGATATTATTCTATCATGAATTCTTTATTTAAAAATATGAAATTTCATATGTCTTACAAGATCTCTATCAACTAAGCGGTGACACCATACTCTCTTCTTCATGGAAAGATAATTTACACTAGCCAAGAAAGTGCATATTTTTTAGATATTGTATTTCAAATCTTAATTTACCTTAGTCTCAACACATTTTGACTAGATCTCACAAATCTCTGCACCCATTTATATATATATATATATATATATATGTATATATATATATATATATTATTATATTTATTAATTTCTTTTCTTTTCTTCTATATTTGCTCTCCATGTCTTTTTCTAATAATGCTTTCCATTGTCACCCAGAGTTGTGATCCACTTTATGGAATAAGGCACAAATAGTTGAACTTTTGTGTTCTGCCTAATATTTTTATTATAGTATAACAAAAAGGCTGAGGCTAGGAGGCATAAATTCATGGTGGACCATAGAGTTATATGAAGAATAGGGCAAAAGGTCATGAGCTTTGTAAATATAATATTAACTAAAATATTCAAAATTGTGAAGTAAGTTGAGTTAGACCTTAATCAGTTCTCTTTTCAAGATCTACTTACTACAATCTTTTAGTGAATAGTTCCACACAAAGAACTTGATGAGTGCTCTGATTCTAATGAGCAAACAATTCTACTTAAAGATTTATTTTATATTATTATAAAGTCTTAAGCCAAGGCATATTTGTGAATGTAATTATTTACTATTCCACAAATCCTTATCTATCAACTTGGAAAAAAATATTTGAATGGCTGTAAATATATTGAGTGACATATACATAGCTCTTTCTCTCTACATTTTTTATATTTACTATCTCTATCATGTTACACACACACACACACACACACACACACACACACACATATATATATATATATATATAAGGTAAGATACCTAACAAAGTCTAGCTATTATAATAAAGATCAACCATCTGTTCTAGATGGATGGTGTAACAAAACATAATTAATTAAAATTCATTTATGCTATTACAATATCTTAATTTTCTTAGTGATGTCTTAAGAGCTCTTTATCTTTCTTTATTAAGAAGTCATAAAACCAAAATTACTCTTAATTTAACGCATATTTCATTACACATTCTTTTGATGTGGACTTAATAATGAATATTTTATTTAATTGCTTTCCTTTTTAACTCAACACTTTCATCGATAAAAGTAAGGCATGTTCTATGCTCAATTTCTTTATTGCTCATTATTTAATCTTCTTTTTTTCCTTTTGTGTTCATTATATAAGTTTCATTTGCATTCCCTCTATAAAGAACATTCCTCGCCTTTATATGCCATGGGTAGAACTCTTCCCACCAAACTATTACTAGTTTATTTAATGATCATTGAATCATTTTTTATTTTTTTTAGTACATAATATTCACTGAAGAGGAAGAATATGCCAAGGAAGGCATATTATTATTATTACTTCTTTCTTAGAAAATATAGAAAATGTGCCAAAGCACCTAACATAATTAACAAATTATTATTAATCCTAAAGAATTATCTTCACATCATATATAAACACTAATAAATTCAAAGCAATATTGAGACTTTTTTTGCCTTTTCCATTGATTGCTAATTTGTCTCCTAGTATCATAAATGTAAAAAAACATTCAAAATGACTCAATGCCTACTTAGTATTCAAAAATTCTTCAACAATTATATGCGATTTATTTTCATGGATAGACTCTCTTTTCCATTGTCATCCAATAGTTTTGAAATAATGCTATTATTAAGCTTCTTGTTTGAAAATCTCACTCTGAAGTTGTTCTTACATCTCTTCAACAAACTAACATGCCATCACTTATGATCATTCATAGGATGGATGATGTTCTCCTGCCTCTCTCGTCTCCTTAGTAATTTCATGATGCTATTACCATCTCTCTTGTTACTTTGGCCAATAGAGTATAAAAAAGATTCAATTATAAGCATACCAAATCATCGTTATGTACACTTCAATATAAGAAAATTTCTTTGATTATTTTTTCAACCATACAAACATGAAATCAAACTTATCTAATCAACTAGATATCTTCTTTTTTTTTGTTTGTTTCTCTAATTATTTTTCATCCTTGTGTTCATTATTTCTTGACCATATTTATTAATAAGGATATATGACATTACTTTTGAAAAACTTATTGTAACAACACTTCAAATAAAAAATAATGAGATACTAGTTTTAAATAAATATAAAGTCAAACTAAAAGAAGTCATTCATAAAATATTTTCTTTATAAAACTTTTGAGATCATTTTGATTCTTAATCTCATTAGCTTCTAACTAATTACCAATTATCATCAATTAAAATATGTGATTTAAGATTAACAAGAGGGAAAATTAATTTGTTTTATAGGGATATTATGTGAAAGTATTGTGTTACCCAAAAAATCACTATATGTACCACTCCCATTAAAACAGCCAACCTTTAGAGCTTCCATCAACATTGATTTTAATCCATGGGAAAGCGACTTAGCTCAACATATTATGTGATAACAAATTTTTATTCCTTTCTTCAAAGACATTTTGATCAAAGTGATCCCATCTCCAATAGTTAATCTTAATGACTAAATCAAAAAAATGCTTCTTTATAATTCAAAGACCAATATAATTTTAACATATTTATGCACATGATATATATTAAATAAAAAATAAATGGATGACAACAATTTTTAAATTAAGTTTATTTACTCACACATTGCAAAGTTTTGTTTTTGCAAGATGTATAGATATCAAGTCAAGTTCAAAAATTACATCTGAATTATAGATGACATTAACCACTATGCTTTTATACACTTGAGAGAATTAAATGATATTTCTATTGGTCCTAAGTTGCATGCGCAGTATAATGGAACCGAGCTAGCGAGTCTTCCGCAAAAGAACTATAATTAGTTATGCATTCCCATTACCATAAAGCTTGTGATTGATTTAAGTGTGTGAGAAGTTTCATCATGCATGCGCACTTATGTAAGTGTTGTCATGGCTGCGCCAACTTTTGTGCACCAAAACTTAGCTCCCCTTGAATTCTAGAAAGAATTGTTTGGATTTTCTCATATAAAATTTATTAGAATGAGCATGATAAAAATTATTTCAAGATATTCTTATATGTATTTTTAGAACTATAGTAAAAATAGGCATAATGCATAACATTAGTTTAGTTTGGTTAGTAGATAAATTATAGTTACATCTGAAAATCTGAAATTAAGAATTGATATTAATATGAGAGTGTGTGATTTATACTTACAACTTCTAAAAATACTAAAAAAAATTATGAGGTAGTGGCATCTACTCATTCACTCATGTGGTTGAGCATAATAACATTCGAGGTACATTGTCATGAGATGTTGGAGAAGGAGACGAGGTTGACAATAGAAATTAAAAGTAATTAGGTTTTAGTTATAATCAACTCATTTATTACTTCATAAAAGTTTCTTGTTTTTAATGATTGAATTATTTTCCACATATTTTTTTAATTTGGAGATTTATTTTATATATTTTTTAAGAGAAAGTGAGTTGAAGATGAGTTATACCATGTTATTTGATTATATTACTAAACACACAAAACACACTCTCTCTATCCGATCTCCCTCATTATTTAGCTAGAAGTGGCTCCAATGGAAACCATCCCAATAAAAAATTGATTGTTTTCTAAATGATCTTAGCACTTCAAGTCAAAATAGAATCAGTTGTCCTTATTTACTTCATTCCACCAAGCAAAAGAATCCATGCAAGTGAGATTCATTGCAAGTTGCAATCTCTGAAGGTGAAAGACAAGATTGAACTCATCTCATACTCATTTTCTTATAATATATTTTTTTCTGTGCCTTATAGAAACCCTAAAACCTTAAAAGGATCACACTATGCTAGGGTTTATGTGCACCCATCGAAGTTGATGACCACTATCTAAGAGATAAACTTGAAGACATAGATATATATCACCATTTGTTTTTTTTTCTTAGTACTTCTTACTCTATATACGCTCTGTCTTCAGCTTTCAATTATCCATAGTAACATATAGAGTGAAGAACAACAACTTAAATGAAATCATTTGGGTTTAAATGAAATCTTTATGAAGAATAACAACTTATCAGCTACAGATTCAGATTGCCATATGTAAAATGCTGTCCAGGATTTCTTCAATCCTTGTCGCTACTTCAATACAAATTTTTTCCTTTATTTCAAGAGATTGTATCATCCATCAATGATCAATGATATGAGTTCATCTAGTCATCCTGTGCATTGCATATCAGGAAAAATTTAGGAGTTGTTTGGGATCAATACTTTTTTATTTTATTTTATCAATGTTTTTAATTTAAGAAGAAAAACATGTATTGCTTCTTAAAGACCTATTAATTTTACTTTTATGTGGCCCTGAGGTTAGTGATCGGTGGTGCAATGTAATTAGTGGCAATGAGTGATGGTTGTGGTGTAAATAAGCCGAGCTTGAGTGAGCCGAACCCTTGTTTGTATTCGGCTTGTTTGAAAATTGCTTTGTTTGTGTTCAAAAAAATTGGAAATAGAGAGAATTCAAACAAATATATATTGGACACACACATAGATATATATATATATATATATATATATATATATATATATATATATATATATATATATATATATATAACAAAAGTCTCTAGTTATTATAATAAGATCAACCACATCTAGTTACAGATGGATGGTATAACAAAACATAATTAATTAAAATTCATTTATGCCTATTACAATATTTTAATTTTCTTAGCGATGCCATAAGAGTTCTTTATCTTTGTGCTATGATTAAGAAAGTCATAAACCATCAATTACTCCTAGTTTAACATCTATTTCATTACACATTCTTTTTATGTGGACTTAATAATGAATATTTTATTTAACTGCTTTCCTTTTAACTCAACACTTTCATCAGTAAAAATAAAACATGTTCTATGCTCAATTTTTTTATTGCACATTGTTTAATCTTTTTTTTTCCTTTTGTGTTCATTATATAAGTTTCATTTGTATTTCCTATATAAAAAACTTGCCTCAAACCCTTATATGCCATGGAGTAGAACTCTTCCTCACCAAACTATTGCTAGTTTATTTAATGATCATTGAATCATTTTATTTATTTAATACATAATATTCTCGCTTAAGAGAATATGTGCCAAGGAAGGCATAATAATAATAATAATTATTATTAAAATAATAATAATAATATTATTATTATTATTACATCTTGCTTGAGAAAAATATTTAATGTGCCAAAAAAGCATAACATAATTAACAAAATTATTAATCATAACGAATTATTTTAACATCATCTCCAATAGTTTTGAAATAACTGCTATTATTAATAAAGCTTCTTGCATTGAAAATCTCACTCTGGAAGTTGTTCTTACATCTCTTCAACAAACTAACTTGCTATCACTTTGATCATTCTTTGGATGGAAGATGTTCTCCCACCTCCCTGCCTCCTCAATAATTCATGATGTTATTGCCATCTCTCTTGTTACTTTGGCCAATAGAGTATAAAAGATTCAATTATAAGCATACCAAATCATCGTTATGTACACTTTAATATAAGTAAATTTCCTTGATTATTTTTCAACCATACAAACATGAAATCAAACTTATCTAATCAACTAGATATCTTCTTCTTTTTGTTGTTTTCTATTTATTTTTCATCCTTATGTTCATTATTTCTCTTAAGTTCACCATATTTCTTAATAATGATATATGATTACTTTATGAAAACTAATTGTAACAACACTTAAATAAAAATAATGAGATACTACTTTTAGATCTTTAAAACTAAAAAAGAAATCATTCAAAAAATATTTTCTTTAAAACCTTTTGAGATCCTTTATATTGATATCTTAATCTCATTAGGTCCTAACTAATTACCAATTATGCATCAAATAAAAAAAATATGAGAGTTAAGATTAACAAGCAGGAAAAATTAATTCGTTTAGATATGAGGATTCATTATTTTAACTCACGTGAAACTTTTAATAACTATATCCATTTTTTTTCTTTTTTTTATCTTCTTAAGTTTTACATTGAAGAACATGCCAGATATTCATGTACGAAGGATGATTCAAAACACATTTGAAATTTTATAAATCAATGAGGCCTAAATTCATAACAATCTTAACCATGCATATCAAACATTAATGATATGGTGTCTAGGAAAGGGTTGTGTTCCACCCAAGAAAAGTTTTTCCTTTAAATAGAGAGCAAAAGTTTTTTTTGCCCGTTCATACCCCAAGCTAAGAATTATTTCATGTATTTTTCATCAATTATACATCAAGATCTTTGATAAGACAAATTGTGGCATTTCTTGATCTTTGATAAGACAAATTATGGCTTTTCTTATGGATGGTTGATCTTTTTGGTCCTTACAAACAAATCATAAACTACCTTTGTTATTTTCATATCCCACTTAGGTATTAAACTAAATATAGTTAGGGAGCATTCCCAAAAATAATCTAACTTCTATTCTAGTTATTAGTTTGACACTCTCATTTAAAAAATGACGGATAATTCATTATATTTTTAATTTTAATGACAATTTAATCATTTATCATGGAAAATATTACATTAAATATCTATGATTAAAATAGGATAATATAAGCATTAAATCATTAAAATAATAAAACTATTATTAAATTTTTAATAGAACATATTGTCCAATTCTATTAGTTTATGTACTAACTATATTATTCTTTAATGTATAATAGATATTTAATGTGATCTATTTATCATTAGATATATTTTTTATTTTGATGAGAAATGATCCAATTATCAACAAAATTAAAAAATATAGTGATTTCTCAATTATTTATAAATGTTAGTGGCCAAAATTGATAATTTTATTAGTATTTTACTCAACTAATTATTATTACGTTTCTCACCCTATAATTTAATTTTATTAATCATGTTATTTCCTTAATTTTAAGCCATTGGCATGATACTTAGCATTTTATTCCGTGGAAAATGTTGAACAGTAGTGAGTAAAGATGTTGTGTATTGTTGTTATTAGGAGCATTAAGATATTAAAAAAAGGTGCATTAATATGATATATAAACTTAAAACTGTCTAGAATATAGAATCAATTTTCAAGAATCATCATCATCATCATTATTAGCAATTTCCCATAAAATTTCAAGTCTTTTTGCTCATTTTAGGAATATTTATTTTTCAAATAATACGATATAATTCAATTGATATGTATTAGTTATTCCTTCAAATTTTGGTGATCCTATAAGTCATAATAATGAGCTATTTCTCTTGAGTAGAACCCCAAACTTATAGAAGACAATAATAATATAGAATGAACGTTTAAAGAATCAACAACATTATGTTATAAGCATCCTTCAAAAAAAGGCCTATGAAAAATAAAACTAATGTAAGTGAATACATATGGGCTAGGTATCAAATGTTTTCTTTGGTGATATTATGAAGAAGCACTTGATGCAGACTTATAAGCTTTACTACTCTACCCTCTTTTTAAACTAGATGAACTAATACATAATTTATTTTATAATTCAAATAGAACTTTAAGACCAATGTTGATTTCTAGAATTTGAATGTTGAGGCTAAAAGTTGACTTTTAGGGAAAAGAAAAAGTCGCTAAAAACTACCATCAAATTCAAATTACAATGGTACTAGAAGATATTCTTAATCTTTATTATTTGAAGATTGATATAGTCAATTAAAAAAGAATAGAAGGTGGAAAAGTATGAGAAACTCTTCTTCTATGAAAATGTCTTAGACATTAAAAAAAAGACAAATTAAAAAAATAAATTATTTGATGTTATAAGATGAACGAACAACACTTATCCAAAATAAAGATTTATATAAGAAAACATGCTTCTAGTAGTGAGATAACAAAAATAATGTGCTCTAAAAGATAAATGTATTGCTTCTAAGTGTTTGTATTACTAGTCTTAAAGAGTAAAATTATTTAGGGTTCCTTATGCTCTAATATATGTACATTGCTTTAACTAAATTATCACATTTGAATATATTTAATTGACATGCACATTAAAAGTAATACAAGATTTCTATCTTTTCACGGGAGACCTATTATCATATTTATTAACAAAGTTAACAAGTTGACTAAACTTTCTTGAGTAAATATAGGCCTAGCTTGCTAATGAGTTACAAAATTTTGACTTGGGTTGATCTTCAAGATCGAAGACCCTTTGAAAACTAATTTTGGCTTTGATTGATTTAGACTTCAAGTTTTACAAAAGCCAAGTACATATGCAATTTAATTGGATTACTATTAATGCAATTGAGCTTTTGCACATTAAATATGCCAAGTATTTGAAAGGTTAATGTTAAGCTTATGAAAAATAACTTTCAAACAAGCTGGAAACGAGCAAGCATAACCTTATGTATTGTTCAAATTTAATAAAGGTAGGTGAAAACTAAGGAATAAGGAACCTTAAATTGAGAAAAATCATTCAAGTCTAAAGTTAGGACTTAGGGATGCCCCATTTATCTATTCTAAGCATCCCTCTAAGAAGGGTAGAGATTTCATGCAAAATAATACAAAGTCAAGAAAAACTATTATGTCAATTCAACTAGTTCAACACAACCAATAAGCTCTCTAAAGGTATATATATGAATTATTAAAATTTAAAATTTCCAACTCACTTCTAATTTCTCTAAGAGTGTAAAAGAACTTAAATTTTGATACTTGAATTACACATAAAGCATCCATTAATTTCAATTCAAATGTTTTAAAACCTCTACTAGCACAAACATTAAGAGTAAATTTAAGAACCTAAATATCAGTAGCAAAAACACATTAAAAGCCAAGAGGGATATTATGTGAAAGTAATATCAGTAGCAAAAATACATTAAAAGCCAGGAGGGATATTAAGTGAAAGTATTATATTACCCAAAAAAATCTCTAAATATACCACTCCCATTAGAAAGCCTTGATCAACCTTTAGAGCTTCCATAAACATTGATTTTAATCCATGGGAAAAGGGGCTTAGCTCAACATATTATGTGATAGCAAATTGTTTATTCCTTTCTTCAAAGACATTTTGAATTGAAAGTGAGCCCATCTCCAATAGTTAATGTTAAGGAAAAAAATTCAAAAAATTATGCTTCTTTATAATACAAAAGAATAATATAATTTTAGCATATATATGTATGCACATGTGATATATATTAGATATAAAATGAATGACAACATTTCCTTAAATAAGCTTAATTACTCATTACTAAGTTCAAAAATACATCCAATTATATGACACTAACCACTATGGTTTTCACACACTTGAGAGAATTAAAGGAGATTTCTATTGGTCCTAAGTTGCATGCACTGTATAATGGAGCCCAGCTAGCGATTCTTCTGTAAAAGAACTATAATTATTTATGCATGCCCATTACCAGTAAGCTTGAGATTTCTTTATGTGTGTGAGAAGTTTCATCATGCATGTGCACTTATGTAAGTGTTGTCATGGTCTCAACTTTCGCATTACTAAAACTCAACTCCTTGAATTTAGAAAGAATTATATCTAGATTTTCTCATATAAATTTTATTAGAATGAGCATGATTAAAAATTATTTCAAGATATTCTTATATGTATCATTATAGTAAAATTATAGTAAAATAGGCATCATTCATAACATTAGTTTGGTTGGTTAGTAGATTAGTTTTAGTTCCATCTAAAAATCAAATTAAGAATTGATATTAATATGAGAGTGTGATTTCTACTTCCAACTTCTAAAAAATACTAAAAAAGAGTATGTGTGATAGTGGCATCTACTCATTCACTCATGTGGTTGAGCATAGTAACATTCGAGGTACACTGTCATGAGATGTTGGAGAAGGAGATGAGGTTGACAATAGAAATTAAAAGCAATTAGGTTTTAGTTATAATCAACTCATTTATTACATCATAAAAGTTTCTTGTTTTTAATGATTGAGTTATTTTCCACATATTTTTTAAGTTGGAGACTTATTTTATATATTTTTTAAGAGAAAGTGAGTTGAAGATGAGTGATACCATGTTATTTGGTTATATTAAAGCTAAACACACACTCACACACACACTCTCTCTCTATCCGATCTCCCTCATTATTCAGTTTGAATTGGCTCCAATGAAAACTATCCCAATGAAAAATTGATTGTTTTCTGAATCACCTTCACACTTCAAGTCAAATAGAATCAGCTGTCCTTATTTCCTTTATTCCACCAAGCAAAAGAATCCATCATGCAAGTGACATTCATTGCAACCTCTACGAACCAATAACAAGGTGAAAGACAAGCCAGATTGAACTCATCTCCTACTCATTTTCTTATAATATCTTTTACAATCCATGTGCCTTATACAAACCCTAAAACCTTAAAATGGATCACACTATGCTAGGGTTTATGCACACACACATTGAGTTGGTCGACGGCCACACACTATACAAAGAGATAAGCTTGAAAATTTAGATATATAGCACCATTGGTTTTTTTCCTCAATACTTCTTACTCTATATAAGTTTCTTCAACCTTAAATTATCCATAGTAACATATAGAGAGAGAGAGAGAGAGAGAGAGAGAGAGAGAGAGAGAGAGAGAGAGAGAGAGAGAGAGAGAGAGAGAGGGAGGGAGATGATGTCTTATAAGAAGAATATGAAGAGCTCCTCTTTGAGTTTAGGATTGTCATCAAGGATATGTATCCTAGAGCTATTACTTGTGTCCAAACACATAGAAGAATAGTCATCAAGAATATGTGTAGAGCTATTACTTGTGTCCCAATACACAGAGGATTACCAAAATAGTGCAATGTAATAAAAAATCCAAGATAAGTAAGATTACAATATAGAACAAATGATACATCTCTGATAGTACAAAAAAAAATATACATGAATCAATGTAGTACAGACACACAGGCCACACTATCCTAAATAGCTAATGCCTCTATCGTCTACATGGAATCACTTTAAGTGTATAATGACAGACAGTGGATGATCACTGGTGGCCCACCAATGCAAGATCTTGAGGATAGTTCGCAGATGATGAAAAAGGTGGCTATGACTCATAGGTAGGTAAGTAGAAGGACCGCTCAAGATATGTAGATGGTGCGGCACCTACCATGCGTGGGACATCCTGTAGCTCCTATAAAGTGTGTCGCTTATATACCTAACCTCAAGTCTCATAGCACCTGCATCATCTCTGTAACTCATGCTCATTTGTATGACTGAAGTATGGTTGAAAGATGTCATAAGTCACCAAGATGTGCTCTGACTGCATGAAAAATAACGTTTGAAATTAGCCTCAAGTATGTATGTAACATATTGAATTTAGTAGAATACTTATATAAATACTTACATATATGCGCTCCATAGGTGCTCTAGATAGTAGCGGGGAAGGATCTACGCTAAAAATAAAGAGAAGCCCAAGATCGAACTGTGAATAAATGATTGATAGCCATCAGTCTATCCTCATCTTCATCCAAACCTTCAACTACGTAATCTCTCCACTTATCCCAAATAGTAATGTGCACTTAATGGTAATCAACCTAGTATATATCAACTTTACCTCGACCATCGACCCTTTTGAAAGTGTGGTCCACAGGTGCCACATCAACTCTGGGTATAAGTCTAAACTATCTCAACACTCGATCAGGTAGGTACCACTCTGCCCTCTTCTAGTTGATGAGCGAAACTCATGATAACCAAATATCAGAGCCTACTAAGCATACATTTGATAGGCGTTGTGTTATCTGCTGAGTGTATGGCTCTCAAATCACTTGCACATATTAAAATCATTATATTAAAATATGTATACAAATTATAGAAAGTAGACTTAATAACTATTCTAAAAGTCATACCTATATATGTTGCAGACCATTTAACTTATTCCTATATACAATCACATTCTCCATTGGCATCTAGCCAACATATCGCTTGTTCCACCTGTTCGCACAACACATTAGTAACAAACATATAAGCATAACATTTTAATGTTTACCTCAATCTAATGTTGAGCCCATTGAGATCACTCGGATATGGCACATGCGTTCTCCCACATGAAGGTGCTCGACTATATTGGCCCTCACGGGCTTAATAGACTCATACAACTCCATGCACAAATGTTAGAATCCTCCTCTATGGACAATGTACTGAATGTATCTAGGTCCTCATGTAGTGGAAGATATTGCAGATGGACCTCAGATTGTGACATGTCTGGTAGTAGGAAGCTCCCAATAAGAAATAAATATAGGCATGAACATGCCCGCTGAACTCCTCGATGCTCAGATGGGCATATGAGTCCCTATGAAAAGACCATCTAAGCCACCTCAGAGGCATGCACTTCTGCTCCTGTGCTTGACCCATCCGGAAAGTCGATGTGATGTGTGGGCTAGTCGGATCATGGTACACCACGTATGGTAGGGGATGTCGACCCATCCACTAGTTTGCTCGCCACCTCCTCCTCCCCTGACCAACCATAGTTGGGACAATAATAAGTGGCCCATCAACACATAAGCAGTATCATCGCCACATCCTATAGGGTGACTATCATCTCACCAATGACCAGATGGAAGGTATTGGTCTGTGGCGACCATCTCTCAACTAGAGCAGTAAGTATATGATGATCCATGCGAATGTGTATAGCAGTCAAAAGGTCTAATACGGTGAACTATGCTGAGTCTGAACATAAGCAAGTAAGAAGCGGCCTCTAGAATAATACTTTGCATTAAGATAAATATGATTAAACATTAGTCAAATCATAAGGCGAAAAGTATAAGTTAGAAGTTGAAATAATAATTACACTTATAGTATCGTCGGCTCTGCTCGACCATGCAATGACACATGCTAGGTGAACCTCGGAATAGTGCGTGGTGTCCTCCCACATGGCCCCTAGCTACGTCTAATTGATTACTCTCGGCCATCATACACTTGAGAAACACATGTAATAATCGATTATGTAATTATGAAAGTTAAAGGAAAATATGGCATGGGGCAAATAAGAAAGAGTACTACAAAGCTATGAAATTCTAATAAGGATCATAGTATATATAAACCGATAGCTATTAAAATTACAACATACCTTATACTATTGACATTGTATGGGAATGACCTATAATGTCCAACTATCTTGCAAGACTTAGATTTCTATGCGCTCTATTTTCATTCATTTTATTTTAAACCTATTATTGGTACCGACCCAAAGTTAGGAGGCAACAACTTGATAATACCTTGCTCAGCATTGAAAGCTGGTCAATTCGAACAGTCAAGCAATGTATGAAACTCTGCTGTGTATGTAAGCTTATGTAAATGCATAGAGTAATACTATAAAACATATGTCAGGTGATGTAATCTTTTAAATCCCAAAGCAGCAATAACATGGGGGCATGACAAATGATATATAACTATCTTATTACAAGCTGCTACATTATTATCTAAATCGACCCTACATGATCATGGACCTATCAAACACCTACATCTCTAGGATTGATGTTAACTAGTTCGGGAAATGTTTCTTCATAATGTTGTAACATGGTTGTTACCCATTAAGTGAACATAGATAAGTTCGCTTCCTACTGGTGAGTTGCAGTGAAAAATCTTTTCATAAATAATGCAACTAAGTTGTAGTAAATAACAGTAATCAATACCTGAATTGTTAAATCACATGCACGTTTAAGAACACCATTGAAACATTCAAATGCATTAGTCATCATAGTTCTATAACGCATTCCACCATCATGCAGTAATGACAATTTATTGGGTCTCGCTCTACAAGCCATTTGTGCGCTTCTTCTTTTACATTCTTTATGTCTATCATATAGCAATTAAACTAACGAATATCATCAATATTTCTAGCCATATACATTTTTTTGGTATAGAAACTCCACATCACTAATTCCCAATCTACATGTCACTTTTTTGAAATTCTCACACAGATGTCGCAAGCAATGCCTGTGAGTAGTCCAATGAAAAATTTTTCTACACGCAACAAACTAACATGTTTATCTGATATTATACACATATCACGTCTTGCTAACACAACAAGTAATAGCTCTTATAAGTACACAACAAATGCAAGAGAAAACAAATCATTATTTCCATCTATTCTACCAGCAGCCAATAATGTACCATTGCCCAGCAAAAATGTACCATCCAAGCTGAGGACACTCCGTCAACTGCCACAACCCAAAATAGAAGGACCAAATGCCCAAAAAGTCACTGGAATCGCTGTCTATTGCTAGACTGTATTATGTAAACTGCACCTGGTAAAGTGGAAGAAACTGCTTTCATAAAGACATTGAGAGTCCTATAAGACTCTTCCCAACCCCAAAAATTGCCTTTCTTTTGCACCTAACATCTCAAGCCTTCATGTAAGATACTTAATATTAAATTTTGATTCCATTCTACCTATAATCTCCCTATGCTTCAGATCAATTTGATGCCTGATTACAAGTATAATGAAATAAGCAATAAATTTGGAACTGCATTGTTGATGACCACTACCTATCACTATATTGATACACCTGTGGTCATCTCCAACTCTAGAGATTCTCCAGGCAGAGATGCTTCTCACTAATAAGCGAATTACATGCTCTATCAACACTATTGTGATGCACACATATCATACATACTTCTTTATGGTTTGGTGATTGATTGAAATTGATATTTTAACTATACACCAACCAATAACATTAAATAGAAGACTCCTTTTACTTGTGAAACACATTCTCACAAGATTCCTTCAATTTCATCAAGATAAGAAATTTTTATCATGGGCCATCAAGTAAATATCGTTGTCCTATTCTCTAGTGGTTTGCATCCAACGTACTCATTATTAGTAAACATTTCACATTCACTCTCAATATTCTAGAATAAATGATTCCTTAATAGATACTAGCTAGCTACATTACCAACCATAGCTTCGTGAATCATCATCACTAATATAGTACTACTTGAGCCATAGTCTTATGCATCATCACCATGGAATTTGTAATTCCATGACATTAGTAACAAGACAAACATCACCATGGAAAATTAATAATGTAAGTAGGGAAGGATAAGCAAGGTATTGCTGAGGTATCATTTCATCAAAGCTACTCTGTGTCATCAAAGGAGCAGGTGTGATGAAAGCTTGTGTTTGGGTCGATGGTATAACAACTAGCCTCAACACTGAATCAACTGATATGGATGCAACATTAGCATCTTCGACTCCCACATACAGCACTAATGTTTGATGAGAAGCTTCATCCAGTATAATGTTACAAACTTCATCATCAGAAATAACATACATTATAAATATGTTATCCACTAGATAGCGACATGTCAGACTAACTATGTGATGCTCTGAATCAATATGCAGTGATCTCATCATTCTTTGTTTCATATCCAATAAGGTGATGTGCCTAAGAACCTTAATTGGACAATTTTGACCACCCATATAACTTGGAATGAACGGTCATCGATACTTAGTTTGCCTCATAGAATAAGATCAATGAAACCAACTCTCTACTCATTCTTAACATGATAAGTTGAGAGAATTAAATATCTAAAATATAATCAACACATTAGGATTACATAAATTTAAAGCTTGCAAACAAATATTTTTATGAATATATTCATTTTGTATTTTATCATAGACTTAAGCTAATCATCCACCTAAGTAATAGGCCAATGCTCCTCTAGTGGAATTTTTTTGAATGCAATAGGCCAAATGTATTCTGCCACTTCAACCATCCAACGTGAATCCTACTATTATCATCCTAAACTATTTCACAATCATTTTCAATAATAGACCAAACATATCTTAAATGTTCACACTTTTTAATGACGTGATCACACAAAATTATAACTCAAATCTCTAAACCACAACCCCAATCCTTAAATTAAAACCCTAAAGGGAAGAAGGCTTTGTGCTTGCTTGCAGTTTGAAGGAGGAGGATGCATTCGTCTTGAAGGAGATGTAGGGAAAGATAGAAATGTCAAAACCAAGAGAATAACCAGATGTGTTCCTCTTATCGGCATTAAGGATCGAAGAATGAAAATCAGTGGATGTGTGCTATTGGAAGAAGGATATGCTTCTGTTTAGGAAATGGATCGAAAGGGGAAGGGAGATTTCCAAGAGAGAATGAGGGAAAAGAGAAGAGGAAGAGGAAGGAGAGGAGAATAACTTGCTTGTGCAGAGAGGGAAAAATGAGAGCTCTTTTCAATTGGGGAAGAAATAGAGATGAGAGGAAACGGTTGGTTTAGTTGAAGGAGGAGAACAGCAGAATGGTGAGAAGGATCGTGCTTGGAGTGCGTTGAAGGAGAGTAGTTCCATTTGTAGGAGGATTGACCAGAATCACATGAGCAATTCATGCTGCCAGCTCTTGGATGGAGGGAAGGGTCGTCTTGAAGAAGGGACTTCTGCTCTAGGTAATGGGATATAATCTTAGGATTAGATATTAATATTAATTTATATAATTTTTTTATTAAATCAATCCTTAATTTGAATTTTTATGATGGCATCATTATATAGTTAATATATATGTTGATTTAAGGTTGTTCCAATGTTTCGAATGCAACGGCGTAGTCCGTTTCATGATTAGAAGCCGTTTGATTCAAGCCGGTGTCAAATTGGATCAATTTTGGCTCAAACTTACGCATCGCCACTTTAGATCACTTGACATTTGTGTAGACTCATCCGAATTAGGTGTGAATAGTCTCATTTGATATATTTTGATGTTTTAAAGCTAACGGCGTAATCCATTTTATAAACGAAGGTCATTTGAACATCATCGCAGTTTTGCGACTCCTATATGTGCATTGACACATTGATAACTCATGATCATTTGCAATATTTATATTCCAATGAATTTTGACATCGAATTCAATGGTGATGTTCATCATCAATGAGATCATTTAGGCATTGTCCTCCCACTTTGATATGCGTGTCTACACATTGATAGCTCGATCACTTGATCGGTCGATCGTTAGATTGCACAATATTTATATTTTGACAATTTCAATGTTCTAAATCCAATGGTGGAATCCGTTCTTCAATCGGAGGTCATTTTGATTGATTTCGATGATGACAACTGTATTTCATCTCCGATTTGCGAGCTATTATATCAAAGGTCCATCGATTTTGGATTTTGAGCTTGACTCGACTAATGTATCACGCATGGAGGTTAACAATATTCTTAATCTTTATTATTTGAAGATTTATTTAGTCAATTAAAAAAGATTAGAAGGTGGAAAAGTATGAAAAACTCTTCTTCTATGAGAATATCTTAGACATTAAAAATTGAAAATTAAATAAATAAATTATTTGATGTTATTAGAATAACGAACAACACTTCTCCAAAATAATGATCTATATAAGAAAACATGCTTCTAGAAGTGAGACAACATAAATTATGTCCTCTAAAAGATAAATGTATTACTTCTAAGTTTTTGTATTACTAGTCTTAAAGAGTAAAATTATTTAGGGCCCCTTATGCCCTAATATATGTACATTGTCTTAACTAAATTATCACATTTGAATATATTTAATTGGCATGCATATTAAAAGTAATACAACTATCTTTTTCATGGGAGACCCATTATCAAATGTATTGACAAAGTTAACAAGTTGAATAAACTTTCTTAAGTAAATATAGGTCTAGCTTGCTAATGAGTTACAAAATTTTGACTTGGGTTGAGCTTCAAGATGTGAAGACCATCTGAAAACTAATTTTTGGCCAAGAATTTGATTGATTTAGACATCAATTTTTTACATAAGCAAAGTACATATGCAATTCTATATGATTGCTTTTTTACACAATTGAGCTTTTGCACATTAAATATGCCAAGTATTTGATGTGCAGTTCTAATTAATGTAAATAACTTTCAACCAAGCTAGAAATGAGCAAGCACAACCTTCTGTATTAATTCAAATTTAATAAGGTAGGTGAAAACTAGGGAATAAGGAACCTTAAATCATTCAATTCTAAAGTTAGGACTTAGGGATGCCCCATTTATCTATTCTAAGCATCCCTAAGAAGGTAGGATTTGCTAGAAAAGAATACGAAGTCAAGTAAAACTCTTATGCTGACCAATTAGTTCAACACAACCAATAAGCTCTCTAAAGGTATATATGTGAATTCATAAAATTTAAAATTCACACTTATAATTTCTCTAGTGTAAAACCATGTTAAAACACATTAAAAGCAATAAGGATATTATGTGAAAGTAATATGATGGCAAACACATTAAAATCCAGGATATTATGTGAAAGTATTGTGTTACCCAAAAAAATCACTATATATACCACTCCCATTAGAAAGCCTTGGCCAACCTTTAGAGCTTCCATCAACATTGATTTTAATCCATGGGAAAAGCAACTTAGCTCAACATATTATGTGATAGCAAATTTTTTATTCATTTCTTCAAAGACATTTTGAATTGAAAGTGATCCCATCTCCAATAGTTAATCTTAAATAAATCAAAACCCTAGATATATATAGCACCATTGGTTTTTTTTATAATATCTTTTACAATCCGTGTGCCTTATACAAACCCTAAAACCATAAAAAGGATCACACTATGCTAGGGTTTATATGCACCCATGCTGAGTTGGTCGGCGGACGCCCACTATACAAAGAGATAAGCTTGAAGAAATAGATATATAACACCATTGGTTTTTTTTTTAGTGCTTCTTACTCTATATAAGCTTGTCTTCACTTCAATTATCCATAGTAACATATAGAGTGGAGAGAGAGAGAGAGAGAGAGAAAGAAATTGACTTACGAAACACTCAAGCATGCCTCAAATTTTTTTGAATTGAAATTTGGAAAGAAGGATTGAAGTTTTGAAATCAAGTTTGGACATATTTTGTTACACTTCTCCTTTAAATAAGGGTATGATATAGATAAGTTTTGCACTCTTTTTTTGAGTTAAAAAAATTAAGTGTTAAAATATTAATTTACTATATGTGGAAATTAATCGTAGGACGTTGACAATAACTTCCAAGATCCTTATCAACTAAGCTAGTTGCCACCATTTGCTCTTTTTTGGGAGAAAAGCATTTACATCAACCCTAAGTAGGCACATCGGATCTATATGTTGTATTGTCAATCTTAATTTACTTTTTTATGTTTCTAAATAACCACTTTGAGCTACTTATTTTACTAGTCTTTATACATTAATTTCACTATTTGGAATCTCTGCTTCAATTGTTTCTTGTGTAAATTATCATCTATTTTTTATATTTTAGCTTCATTTTCATTTATTATTCTTGCATTTGAATTACATCTATCATTCTTTATATATAAATTTTTATATTTAAATTTTTTTATTATTAAATTCTAATTTTTATAACATATTGTAGTCCTATGAGAAGATTAGGAACAATTAAACTAAAACTTTCTTTTCATTTCTTATCATAAGACACTAATGATTGCTTTTCATTTTGAATTTTCAAGTTTAATCTTACCTTTTATATTTTAATTAATTTCTTTCTCTTTTTTTTGTCATTTGTTTGCTCTCCCATATCTTCTTAGAGGCTCTTCCATTTTGCTTAGTATGTATTTAATGATAATTCCCACAATGTGGCCATCCCTTTCAAAATTCGTGATCTTCTCCTCTTGTTCATCATGGAAGAAAGAATGCTTTTATGGTTTGAAATTAATTGAACTCTTATATGCCTTGAAGTATAACTCTTCTCCCATCAAAGCATTAATTGTTGATTTGATGATTATTAAAGAATTTATATATTCTAGCTAAGCATACCATGATATTTTTTTAATCCAACTTCTAATGAAAATTTTCCTATTATTTAGATAGCATCACTTTATTTAAGAGTCTACCTATTTGATAAGGCCATCTTATTCTCATTGTGTTCTTTATTTAGAAACCATCAGCATAAGGATTCTTCTATTGATGTGCTAAAGATTGGATTTCATGCTAAAGATTATTAGTAAAAGGTGATATTTGAGTTGAAGCTGAGCTTTTGCTCTCATAACTTTTTGCTTGGGCATGAGATCTATTTTTGTAAAAAAAATGTGCTAGGACTTAACATCAATAACAAATTATTATTGATCCTAAGAAGTCCAATATTCAAAATGGCTCGATGTCTCTCCTTAGTCATCAAAAAGCTTTTCAATTTCAAAATACATATCTATTTTTAAGGGTTATCTTTTTTTAGCCTAATAATATTAAAATTGATAATATTGTAGATAATCTCACTATACAAGTTGCTCTCACATCTCTTCAACAACTACCTTGGCCTCAATTATGATCATTCTTATGATGGAAGATATGTTCTCCCACCTCCCTCTTCTCCTTAGTAAATCCATAATGATATTTCTATCACTCTTGTTACTTTAGTTGGTAGAGTATAAGAATGATTCAATTTCATGCATACCCAACCCTTCTTTATGTACACTTTAATATAAGTCAATTATCCAAATTATTTTTTCCAACTCATGAACAAAGGAAAACTTGTCAAATCAAATAAATTATATTTCCCTTATATGTTTCATCCTTGTGTTCATTATTACACTTGAGTGCACAATTTTTTTAATAAAGATATGTGATATTGCTTTATGAGAAAACTTGTTAGAGCACGCATACTTTACTATGAAATAATTTGATCTTAATTTTAATATATATATATATATATATATATATCAATAAAACTTAAAATAAATCATTCATGGAATATTTTCCTAAAACTTTTTTGGGATCCTTGTGTGTTGAAATCTTTATTTCATTAGATTTTAAATATTTACCAGTTATGCATTAAATATAATAAAATGTGATTTAACACTATAAATGGGGAAAATGTAACTTGTTTTAGAAATTATGTAAGAAAATCTATTATTTTAACTCCTGTTAAACTTGTAGTAACCATATCCAAATTTTTTTCATTGATCTTACCATGTTTTCCATAGAAACACATGCTAGATATACATATATCAAGATTATTCAAAACATATTTTGCGTTTCAATGAGGCCTAAATTCATAGCAATATTAATTATGCATAACTTACATGAATTATAGGGAGCTAAGCAAAATTGTGTTCCACCCATGAAATACTTTACTTTGAAGAGGGAGCAAAAATCCATTCAAACCTAAACTACTATCAATAATTTCAAATTACAATGGCACTAGAAGATATTCTTAAACTTTATTATGTGAAGATTGATATAGTGTATTAAAAAAGAATAGAAGTTGGGAAAGCATGAAAAACTCTTCTTCTATGAGAATATCTTAATCTTCAATAATGAAAAAATAAAAAATATGAATTATACAATATTTTTAGAAGAATAATTAGCCCTTCTCCAAAATAATGAAATAAGAAGACATGCTTCTAATAGTGAGGTAAGATAAACTATATGCTCCAAAATCAAATGTAAAGCTTCCAAATGTTTGTATTAGTATTCTTAAAAAGTAAATTTATTTTGGGATCCCTTATTTCTTATCTAAATTGTCATATATGAATATATTTAATTTAAATATTAAAAGTAATGCAAGATTTCTATATATTTTTTTCACGACTTAACTTTTTATAAGAAAATACAAGTCTATTATTTCAGTATCTAGACCTAACTTGAATGCCAATTTTTTGGTCATGTATAAATCAGTAGGTACTTGATTATATGTCGTATTAATCTCTTTTAACAATCAAACAAATTGTTTAGGTATTCTTGAGGCTTATAAAATATTATTTCAGTATTAAGTATTTATACTATAATAAATAGCTTAGAGTGATTAGTGTAACATTGCTATATTGATTGTTAGGTTTCATGTGATAAATTATAAAGTTGAGCCTCACTCTTGGGAGACTCTTTAGAGATTTCTCTAAAATAACTTGAAATATCCTTTTCATACCTTTTTGTTTTGTTTTCATTTGCTAGCACATAATTAGTTGAGTTAATAGTCAGCTCGTTGTCTCCACGTAATGTTCGAAATCAATAATCTTGCCAAAATTCTCTTGGGTATAATTCTATCCTGACTCCATCTAGTGTTAAATTTATATAGTTTTTGTGTTTGAAATAAAACATCCACACTTTCTTTCTAAATTATAAGCGCACTACTAATATGCTATGGAAATAGAAAAATTAACTCTATTAACTTCAATGGGTTTGACGTGAAGTCGACCGAAGCACAATATGCTTTATTTAATTTGAATCTCACTAGATCCAAACCCAACGAGTCTAACTTGCTTATAATATTTATCATACAATTTTTTATTGAATAATTACG
>CM038228.1:48110417-48174994 GCA_021442155.1 Cymbidium sinense | reverse complement strand
ATGATTTATTTTAAGTTTTATTGATTTTATATTTTTTTAAAATTAAGATAACATTATTTCTTAGTATGCATGCTATAACAAGTTTTCTCATAAAGTAATATCACTTATCTTAATTAAAAAAATTTTGCACTCAAGTGCAATAATGAACACATCGATGAAACATAATAAGGGAAATATAATTTATTTGACAAGTTTTCCTTTGTTCATGAGGCATGGTTGGCAAAAATAATTTGGATAATTGACTTATATTAAAGTGTACATAAAGAAGGGTTGTGTATGCATGAAATTGAATCATTCTTATACTCTACCAACTAAAGTAACAAGAGTGATAGAAATATCATTATGGATTTACTAAGAGAAGAGGGAGGTGGGAGAATATATCTTCCATCATAAGAATGATCATAATTGAGGCCAAGGTAGTTGTTGAAGAGATGTGAGAGCAACTTCTAGAGTGAGATTATCAACAATAACATCAATTTTAATATTATTAGGAAAAAAATGATATTCCTTAAAAACAGATATGTATTTTGAAATTGAAAAGTTTTTTGATGACTAAGGAGAGACATCGAGCCATTTTGAATATTGGACTTCCTTAGGATAAAAAATAATTTGTTATTGATGTTAAGTGCTTTCCTTGGCACATTTTTTTACAAAATTGGATCTCATGCCCAAGCAAAAAGTAATGAGAGCAAAAGCTCAGCTTTCACTCAAATATCACCTTTTACTAATAATCTTTAGCTTGAAATCTAATCCAAATAATATCCAAGCAATTTTAAGTGATATTAATTTTCATTAAAACTCTTGCAATCAAAATCTTAGAGACAACATCAATAGAAGAATCTGATGGTTGTTAAATAAATAACACAGTGAGAATAAGATGGCCTTATCAAATAGGTAGAGTCCTAAATAAGAAGATGCTATCTAAATAATAGGAAAATTTTCATTAGAAGTTGGAATATATAAAAATTATGGTATGCTTAGCTAGAATATATAAATGCTTTAATAATCATCAAATGAACAATTAATGCTTTGATGGGAGAAGGGTTATACTTCAAGGCATATAAGAGTTCAGTTAATTTCAAAGCATAAAAGCATTCTTTCTCCCATGGTGAGCAAAAGGAGAAGATCACGAATTTTGAAAGGGATGGCCAGACTATGGGAATTATCATTAAATGCATACTAAGAAAAATGGAAGAGACTCAAAGAAGATATGGGAGAGCATACAAATGACAAAAAAAAGAGAGAAATATTAATTAAAATATAAAAGGTAAGATTAAACTTGAAAATTCAAAATGAAAAGCCATCATTAGTGTCTTATGATAAGAAATGAAAATAAAGTTTTAGTTTAATTGTTCCTAATCTTTTCATAGGACTACAATATCTTATAAAAATTAGAATTTAGTAATAAAGAAAAAAAATTAAATTATATATATAAAGAATGATAGATGTAATTCAAATGAAAGAATAAGAAAATGAAAAGAAATCAAAAGTAAAACATAGATGATAATTTACAAATGCAACAATTGAAGCAGAGATGCCAAAGAGTGAAATTAATGTATACAGACTAGTTAAATAAGTAGCTCAAAGTGGTTATTTAGAAACATAAAAAAATAAATTAAGATTGACAATACAACATATAGAGCCGATGTACTTACTTAGGGTTAATCTAAATGCTTTTCTCCCGAAGAAGAGCTAATGGTGCTAGCTAGCTTAGTTGATAAGGATCTTGGAAGTTACTGTCAACGTCCTACGAATAATTTCCACATATATTAAATTTATATTTTAACACTTAATGTTTTTATCACAAAAAAGAGTGCAAAACTTATCTATATCATACCCTTATTTAAAGGAGAAGTGTAACAAAAATATGTCCGAACTTGATTTCAAAACTTCAATCCATCTTTCCAAATTTCAGTTCAAAATTTTGAATAAACATAAATATGGAGTATAATGCCACTACAAAATAAATAAATACTACACATGAACACAACTAAAATACAACCATTTCTTTGCAAATTTCCAACTAGTTAAAAATATATGTAAAAAAAGTTATTAAAATTATATTGCATAAATTAAATCAATTCTTACTACAAAATATACATTGGCCACTACTTGTAGTTACATTAAATGCTTACCATTTTTTATCTGATAAAACTAAATAAAATATGCCTATGCAAAAAATTAAAATAAAATGAGCTAGAGCTTTGGAGTTTGATGAATATGGTGAAACAAATTAAATTACCTTAATGCTTACACTCTTAAACATGACTTTATTTAGTCACCTCCAATATCTAATCGCTTGAATTAATTGCAAGCTATTTTCTTCAGCTTTATTATCATCATAAATGCTTAATAGGATGCATATGATGGCTTAAATTGTAGTTCTATTTATAACAATTGCAAAATAATTGCATCTATTTAATTATTTGGCTATTACATTCATACTAATTGCATGAATTTCATTCAAAAGATATTTAAGGTTCACACATATGTCCAAAGATGCACACTTTTTTTTGTTGATACTAAAATCAACATTTTATTCAAGCACTCTCTATGATTTTATGAGAATTTAAACTGATTTTATACAATATTTGCATTCACTTTAATGTGAGAAGATGATGAATTTATTTGTTAAAAGCACCAAACCACTACAAATATACCAAAGAATTTGAGAATTAGTGACACAAAGTATTTGTGTTGCAATATAAAATAGTAGATATATGTACAAAGCTAAGAGAAATAAGATTACTATCAGTAGTTGAATGAATAAACTACTTTAGCTCCTCCATTCTTTCAATTCCCAATATTGATAAATACAATCATATTATATAAATGAATAAACTAATGTAATTATGCCTATAATAAATAAATTGATTTTTTAAATGAATAATAATTTATTTTATAAATAAAAATAATTAGATCTAATTTTATAACAAGATTTGGCTTTAAAATTCTGACATAATATTAATTTTCTTTATTATGAATAATCATGCATAGTAATTTATACTATTAGGATTATTATGTTTTATGATAGACCGTTTAAGTCTATAGAAATTAAAAATATCATCCAAGTTTCCAAGAGTTTTATTATGAGATCAATTATTCCTATTTATCAAATATACTAAATTATTATCTTTATTTGAAATTCTTGGCTAGAAGAGTTGTTTGATAAAAATTTGATAGGATGTAGAATCTTTATAAAAGAATATATATATATATATATATATATATATATATAGAGAGAGAGAGAGAGAGAGAGAGAGAGACCAAGAAATTGAATTACGAAACACTCAAGTATGCCTCTAAGAACTCATGGGGTTTCTAACATAATGGATCAAAATTTTGAAATATATATTCATATAAAAAATACGTAATTGATTTTACTCATATTAAATTTTTTTTTGAATTGAAAAAATTAATTATTAATATATTTAATCCAACTTTAAACTTTCTAAAATTGACTCTCTTATAATTAATTTCTGCATGAAATGCCACAAACTCAAGTCAATTATCAAGAAAATATTAACTACTCAAAAACCACCGATAAAGTGATCACATCTGGTGTGAGCCAAGAAGGACCCATTCTCATCTCATCTCAAGAGCTTTAAACACCTCTCTCCACACCACTTAGACAAACCACTCACATAGTAATCAGCTCAATTGACCACTTTCCTAAAACATGCACAAAACAAAATTATCACACCCAAACTCAAAGAGGAGCTCTTCTTTATTCTCTCTTAAGACCACTCTCTCTCTCTCTCTCTCTCTCTCTCTCTCTCTCTCTCTCTCTCTCTCCACTATGTTACTATGTATAATTGAAGGCTGAAGACAGAGCTCATATCGAGTAAGAAGTACTTAGAAAAAAAACCAATGTTCTATATATCTATGTCTCAAGCTTATCTCTTTGTATAGTGGCCGTCTGCCGAACAACTCAGCATGGGTGCACATAAACCCTAGCATAAGGGACCCTAAATAATTTTACTCTTTGAGACTAGTAATACAAACACTTAGAAGCAATACATTTATCTTTAGAGCACATAATTTATGTTATCTCACTATAGAAGCATGTTTTCTTATATAAATCATTATTTTGGTGAAGTGTTGTTTGTTCTTCTAATAACATCAAACAATTTATTTTTTTTTAAATTTTTCTTTTTTTAATGTCTAAGATATTTTGATAGAAAAAGTTTCTCATACTTTTCCACCTTCTATTCTTTTTTAATTGCCTATATCAATCTCAAAATAAATATGTTGGTGTTTACTCTAGAATAGAGAAAATAAATGACACCACACAGAGTTTAGGAATATTATTTAGATGACTAAATATGACATTAAAGAATAAGCACATTATCTCGAAAGATAAGCATGCTCTCTTTTAATGGATTCAATCATTTCAATAAAAGACTCCTAAGGCTAATGGGTCTTTCGTGTATGAGTATTTTGAACTACATGGAAAAGTAGAAAGTGGTCTATTTTATCAGGATCATGGTTCCCTATCAAGGCAAGCCTATATAGTTAATTACATTTTAGAATGGTCTCATCCTAAGAATACTCTCAATTAAAGAAACAAGTGGTTATTCCTAAAGACTACTAAGGTAGCTTTCAAAGGAATGATTTTGGAAATTCAATTAGAGATGTCCAAATTGGAGAGAGTTATTTTAAGAGTCAAATGGAAAAGAGTAGGAAATATCTATTGATAGGGATGCCTAGTAGATATTCATCTATTCTATGATTGGGCTTCAAATTTGGGATTTAATAGAAAGTTTAAAATCATTTTATTTTAAAGTGCACTATAAATTTTGGGAAATTATTTCTACAAATATATTCTTCATGTATTCACCTAAATTTTCCCCTCACTAAGAAGAATATAATTTTAGATCACCCACCCAAACTTATATATGAACTTTTAGTTATAATTTTCTTCCAATCATGTATACAATTTATGCCTAATGCATAATTAGAAAAAGATTATGGGCCAAATCAGAATAGAAGAAGGTATACTTCCATCATAGGCTCTCAAAGGTCAAGCCCAGGTTCTCTGGGAAGCATGAAGTCCTTCATTAATCAAGAGTGAAACAATATGATTTATGCATGATATTAAAACATCTAGCTAAGGGGTTGCTACATATTTTATCTTGCTTTAATGGCCTAGGCTTTTATATGAAGATTATGAGTTGTATTTATTTTATGTTTCAATTGATTTAGTTGGGTAGAAAATTTAGTTTATCCTATGAGCCTATGTCCAGGCATTCATCACAAAGACAAACATAACAGAAAGAAACCTAAGAAAAGGATGTGTTGTTTCTATTGCACCCAAAATAAATCAAAGAATTAAATTATATAAAGAAAAGGCCAATGCAGAATAGCATTGTAACCCTAGAAGAAAGAAAATGGGAGATTCTACCCTTATACAACACGGCCTAGAACTACAAGTTTAGATCTATGGGTCTTCTTTCCAAGAAAGTCTCCTTTAGACATCCATCGCTCCACAGAGACCAGCACCATCTCCTAGTTGGGTCTAAATCTTAGACCCCATAGATCCTAACCTAATTCTAAGCTCAAATTTATATTTAATATTCAAAAAAGAAATCCTAAGCACTGTAAAATAGATGTTAGAAAATACACACAACACACAAAGCAATTTATAATTCACAAACATACGGGGTTAGCATTAAAGCCCACTTGTCTATGAACTACATTAAGGGATTTTTAACACCTGCAAGTAAATAAAAATTTTATGATTTATTTATTACAACGATCCCTTTAATAAAGTCCTCTACAAATAATAGTGTCAAATCTAGAAAGAATGCCCTTACATCCAATCTAACGAACAAAGAAGCCTAGGCATATAAGCAATACACCATAGACATGTAGCAAAACAAACATATCATAGAGATTAAAAAAAATCAGAATGATCTAACCGATCTGGTCTGACCCAAGAATCTATGTGTAGAGGTTGGTTGAGTCTTTGCTAAGCTTTTAAGTTCAAGTTTAAATTTGAAGTTTGATTTTATTTAATTTTACCTTTGGTTTTTTAATTCAAATGATTTAGTGATTTAATTTTCCTTTATGTTCATTTTATTTGGTTAAAGTAATATTTAAGTTTTGAGAATGAGAAATTGAATGAATTTCATTTTAGGTGAAACTCACTTTGTTCCTCATCCTAAATTAATGAAGTTTCCAAAAGTCTAACTAAGATCCTTAAGTATTTTAATTAATCATTTTGATGTTATTTATGTTCAGATTAGTTTTATGTTATTTCATTTGTTTGAATTACTTTATTTGATTCAATTTGTTCGATTTATTTCATTTTGAGTTAAGCTATGTTGATTTTATTTGATTTGGCTTATGTTAATTTAAAGAGTTTGATTTTATTCAATTTAACTTAAGTTATTAAATTATGGATTTGTAAGCTTAAGGTTTAAGTTCATTAATATGAATTAGTACCTTAGGTTTGTTCATGGATTATGCTTAACCTAAAGCACTAGGTTAATTATTTGATCCATTTAATTAACTAGATTCATTATATTTAAATTTATTAGAGATGAATGATTTTGTTAAACCATTGATTCAAAGGTTAATTTAAGTTAATTAATAATTTTATTAACCTAAGGTTTTATTTCATTAACCTAAGATTGAATTTGATCACTTTAATTGACTTAGATGTTTTTGAATAGTTTTCTAATGTTTGATGGAGATTAGTTTGAAAGACCACTTTATTTAATAGGTAAATTAATTTCCTTAACCCAATATTTGATAAACATTGACCTGGGATTTAGAAATTTAAAACCTCCTAATCAAAGATCATTTGGAAAATATTTATCACAAGTAGAATAATGCCGCCATCCCTAAAGTTTTAGCTTGATTAGAGATGCAATTAGGGTGTAATTAAGGTTTTAATTATTTCATTAAAACCTAAATTAAGCCTAATTTATTAAGATTCATTAAGGGATTTTTTTCACTTATTCTCTTTTAAAATACCTTTCTAATGAGTGTTTATTTATAATTTTTGGTTAACTTGGTGATTTACTGTGATTTAATTAAGTTTAAGTTGTTTAATTAAATTATTTAATTCATTTAATTATCTAATTGTCAATTTAGGGATTACTAGGTTCATATAATTAAGTTTAATTTTTTTCATGCTCATTATTATTCATTATGTTGATTTAAGGTTATTTGATTAAAGTTTTTTTAATAATTTCATTAAAGGTTAATTAATTTAATAATTAAAAGATATGAAATTTTATTATCCATGAATTAGAAATAAATCTAAATCCATTTAAGGTGTATTTTATGCTTAATTTAAAGTTTCAAATTAATAATAATTAATTTTAGAGTAATATTTAATATTTTAATTAAACTCAAATTAAGAGAAAATTACCAAATAAAATTGAGATTTTAATTTTGGATTCTCTCTGACAAATTTATAGAGCTTTTGTTGTAATTTTGATCTATATTTGATTTTATATGGTTTTTTTAAGCTTTCATTTTTTAATTAAACCATTATTTAATTTTTATTACCAGATCACAATATAATTATTTGTTATTGTGGCATTTATAGAGTTCAAAATTAAGATATTGATCATTATTGATCCGGTTCCTATTGTGAAATGATCCCGTTTTTTTAGATTGGGCCATCCAATCCAAATACATGGATTAGATTTAGATCCTCTCCTAATTCTTGCAGAACCGAGGACCGCTGATAGTATTTTGCTAATATTTTGATATGTAATAAATCACACGATAAGTGTTACATGATGTGGAAAGAAATCCTATGATTCTATATGGTTGATATTTGAAGACCACATTTCTATGAAAATGATCAAAACCAAATTTAAGGAAAAGCTTGAGGTCACAATGACATACCTGATTTGTTGGATGATTGGATTTACATTGATCATAGCTCAAATGCTTGAACTAGCTTTGCCAAAGGAATTAAATTTAATTGTAGACCAATTGAGTGATTTTTTGGCTTTGATGGTTTGTAGTAGTTAAGACACTTGGGGAGGGGAGCTTTAGCTTTTTAATGTGTGAAGGTGTGTTTGTGCTCAATCCTCCATGAAGTCTCCTCTTATTTTTCCATATGTTTAGAGCTCTATCTTCCTCTCTTTTTCTCTTTTCCCTTTTTCTTTCTCTCCTCCTTGGTTGTTTTTTCTTTCTTGATTGCTATTCATTGCCTTCACTTAAGACCTTGTTATGATTTGATTATTGGGAAGGGAAATTCAATTTCCCTTCTCTTCCTTTTCATCATTTCTTTATTTTATTTTTTATTTTCTTCTGATTTGTTAATTGATTTAATGGTGAATTTATTTCCCATTTTATTTTTTAATTGAATGTGAATTGCATTGGTTGAAAGTGATTTGAATTTTCATTTGTTCAAAGTAGCCTATTTAGGTCATTTTGATTTAAAGAATTTATCTTACCTAATCTAGGCCTCAATGGACTCAAATTTTTTTATCATTGTGATCAAACATGTTTATTTAATTTTTTTAAAAATATTATTGATGATTTATTTTGGTCAAATTTTAGTAGTTGACTTTTTGACTAGGTGGGCCCACTTAAATCAATACTAGGTTGACTAGAGTTGACTTTAGATTTGACTTTGAACTTCCATTTTATTTTCATTGATTTACTTGATTTAATTTATGCTGGATATTTGACTTGATTTTTTATCAAACCAAGTATTGATTTAGTTCAAATGCATTTCCTAAGTTACTAAGCACAATGAATTTTATTGAATGGAAATCTATTTGAATGAGATCTTCATTGCTAAATGACCTTCCAAAATGAGGTCAACAAATCAAAGAATAATTTAAATTAATTTCTATGAGTTTATTATAAAATAATCATATTTATCAAAAAAAAGAGTAGTAAGCTTATAAGTCTACATCAAGTGCTTCTTCATAATATCACCAAAGAAAACATTTGATACCTAGCCCATGTATTCACTTACATTAGTTTTATTTTTCATAGGCCTTTTTTTTTGAAGGATGCTTATAACATAATGATGGTGATTCTTTAAATGTTCATTCTATATTATTATTGTCTCTATAAGTTTTTCTACTCAAGAGAAATATCATATTATGACTTTATAGATCACCAAAATTTGAAGGAATAACTAATATATCAAATGAATTATATCTTATTATTTAAAAATAAATATTCCTAAAATGAGCAAAAAAAGACTTGAAATTTTGAGGAAATTGCTAATAATAATGATGATGATGATTCTTAAAAATTGATTCTATATTCTAGATAGTTTTAAGTTTATATATCATATTAATGCACCTTTTTTTAATATCTTAATGCCCCTAATAACAAAAATACACATCATCTTTACTCACTACAGTTCAACATTTTCATGGAATAAAATGCTAAGTATCATGCCAATGGCTTAAAATTAAGGAAATAACATGATTTGGTATGCTTATAATTGAATCTTTTTTATACTCTATTGGCAAAAGTAACAAGAGAGATGGTAATAACATCATGAATTTACTAAGGAGATTAGGGAGGCGGAGAACATCTTCCATCCTAAGAATGATCATAATCGATGGCAAGTTTGTTTGTTGAAGAGATGTAAGAACAACTTCAGAGATTTTCAATACAAGAAGCTTTAATAATAGAAGCTTATTTCAAAACTATTGGAGATGACAATGGAAAAGAGAGTCTATCCATGAAAACAAAACACATTTAATTGTTGAGGAATTTTGGAAGACTAAGTAGAGGCATTGAGTCATTTTGAATATTGGGCTTTACATTTATGATACTAGAGACAAATTAGCAATCAATGGAAAAGCAGAAGTCAGATTGATTTGGATTTATTGTAATGTTTATATTTGATGTGAATATAATTCTTTAGGATTAATAATAATTTGTTAATTATGTTAGGTGCTTTCTTTGGCACATTTCCTATATTTTTCTGAAGCAAGAAGTAATAATAATATTAATATTAATAATATTATGCATTCCTTGGCACATATTCTTTTCCCTTTAGCTAGAATATTATGTACTAAAAAAAATAAAATGATTCAATGATCATTAAATAAACTAGTAATAGTTTGGTGAGGAAGAGTTCTACTCCATGGCATATAAGTTTGAGGCAAGTTCTTTATATAGGAATACAAATGAAACTTATATAATGAACACAAAAGCAAAACAAGATTAAATAATGAGTAATAAAGAAATTGAGCATAGAACATGCCTTATTTTTACTGATAAAAGTGTTGAGTTAGAAAGGGAAGCAATTAAATAAAATATTCATTATTAAGTCCACATCAAAAGAATGTGTAATGAAATAGAGATTAGAGTAATTTTGGTTTATGACTTTCTTAATCATAGCACAAAGATAAAGAACTCTTATGACATCACTAAGAAAATTAAGATATTGTCATATAAATGAATTTTAATTAATTATGTTTTGTTACCATCCATCTATAACTAGACTGTGGTTGATCTTATATAACAACTAGAGACTTTGTGTAAATATGATGGGGAGAAAAGTAAATATAAAAATGTAGATAGTGACATTATGTATCATATGCATTATTCATAGTAATATATTTATAGGCCACTCAACATCATTTTCCAAGTTGACATAGGTAAGGATTTGTGGAATAGTAACATTCCTTCACAAATATGTCCTCCTTAAGACTTTAAAATAATATAATAATAAATCTTTAAGTAGAATTGTTTGCTTAAAATCAGGAGAACTCATCAAGTTCTTTGTGGAAGAGAACTTTTGATAACTCAACTACAATTTTGAATTTTTCAGTATTTAACATTATATTTACAAAAGCTCATGCTCTTTTGCTCTATTCTTCATATAACTCCTCGATGAAGTCCACCATGAATTTATGTTTCCTCCCTGCCTCAGTCTTTGTTATACTTATAATCCATAATGTCATGCTGGAACACAACAAGTTCAACTATTTCCAAGCCTTATTCCATGGAGACCAAGAAGGTGAGGTCACAAACTCTGAAAGGGTCGACCACACCATGGAAAGCATCATTAGAGGAAAAGACATGGGAGAGCAAAATTAGAAGAAAAGAAAGGAAATTAATAAATATATATATATATATATATATATATATATATATATATATATATATATATATATATAGAATAGAGACGTGAGATTTAGTCAAATTAATGTTTGAGACTAAGGTAAATTAAGATTTGCAATACAATATCTAAAATCGATGCACTTTCTTGGCTAGTGTAAATTACCTTTCCCATGAAGAAGAGTAAGTGGTGTCACCGCTTTAGTTGATAGAGATCTTGTAAGTCATATGATTAAATTTCATATTTTAAATAAAGAATTTGATAGAATAATACCATGCCACTACTAAAATAATTGAATACAACACATGAACATAACAAAAATACAATATCTTATAATGTTTGTATATATATATATATATATATATATATATATATATATATATATATATATATATATATATATATATATATATATATATATATATATATATATTATGATGGATGTGATTCAAAAGTAGAATAACAAAATGAAAATAGCCCTAGATAAAAACCTTTATGAGCATAGTTTGTACATATAAATTGGAGAAAAAGTTAGAGATCGAAAGTAAAATTATTATGTTGAGACTACTAAAAAACTAGTAGCTCAAAGTGAAAATTCAGAAAAAATAATAATAAGGTAAATTAAGATTTGCAATGTATAAAAAAATGATGCACTGTGTTAATGTAATACTTCTCATGAAGAAGAGTTAATGGTGTCATAAGTTTAGTTGGTAAATGCCTTGAAAGTTGTTGTCAAGGTCCTGATTAAGTCTCACATTTATTAAATTTGAATTTTGACACTTAAATTTTTAAAAATAATGCACATGTCCTCCTTTAAAAGAAAAGTAATATAAAATGAATTTAAATTTCTAGTATGTAGAATATGGTGAAACAAATTAAATTACCTTAATGCTTAAGCTCAAACAAGTTTTTGTTTAGTTGACTCATCTAATTGTTTGAATTAATTGCAAGCTATTTTCTTCAGCTTTGTTATCATCAAAAAATGCATAAAAGGATGCATATGATGGCTTAAAATGTCGTCTATTAACTCAACTAATTATAGACAACGAGCATTATGGAGACAACGAAATTAACTCAACTAATTATGTGCTAGCAAATGAAAACAAAAAAAAAAAGGTATGAAATGATATTTGAAGTTATTTTAGAGAAATCTTTAAAGAGTCTCCCAAGGGATCAATAAATTTATCAATGAAACTGAACAATCAATATAGCAATGTTACAATAATCACTCTAAGCTATTTATTATATTATAAATACTTAATACTGAAATAATTTTTTATAAGCCTCAAGAATATCTTAACAATTTATTTGATTATTAAAAGAGATTAATATGACATATAATCTGCATTATACAAGACGTAAAATTGGTATTTAGGTCTAGACAAAATAATTGACTTGTATTTTCTTATAAACGTTAAGTCAACTTGTTAACTTTGACAACAAATTTGATAATGAGTCCTGAAAAATATAGAAATCTTGCATTACTTCTAATATATCAATTAAATATATTCAAATGTGACAATTTAGATAAGAAATAAAGGAATCCAAAATAAATTTACTTTTTAAGAATAGTAATACAAAATTTTGGAAGCTTTACATTTAAATTTTAGAGCATATAGTTTATCTTACCTCACTATGAGAAGCATGTATTCTTATTTCATTATTTTGGAGAAGGGCTAATTATTCTTCTAAAAATATTGTATAATTTATATATTTGTTCATTAGAAAAAATATTAGAGTGAAAGTTTAAGCTTTAGCCTTATAAATCCAACACACATGTATTTAAAGAGTTAAACAAGAAAACTAAATTTTAACAAATAAAAGAGGGAAAAATCATTAGCCAAAAAAAGCTTCCACTATATATTTATTTTGAGTACAAGTTTTCATAATTTATATAATGTATATGAGAATTAATAATCTTGAAGACAACAACAAAATATAATCACGCTCAGTTGATAAGAAATAATTAAATATATGAATATAATAAAATCACATGATGGAGATAATTAGATTGATATAATATGTAATTATGTAAATGTGGTAAACCGTAAAAATATGATTGTTCAGGATTTTATTTTTATCTCCTCTTCTTCCCTTCATATGAGAAATTTTTTATAGATTGGAGAGTATCATCTTAAAACATGTAAAAACCACTCTAATTTATTTATTTAATGATTTGATCATTTGATATTTTAAGTATTTGAATGCTCAAACTCAATTATGAAATTTTTTGTTAGATGCTCGTCAAGACGCTATTTGACTATAAACACTCCATGTTAAGAACTAATTATGGATTTAATTGATATCCCAAAGTTTTCAATGATATTTTCTTGATCACTAGTTTCAACTGAGTATCAACTTTTTTGACATCAAGATTGACTAGAATTTTCTCATACCAATATAAAAAATTTTCATTATTTAAAGATTAATACTTGAAGAAGATGAGGTCTAATGATATAAAGAAACATATAAAGGTAGATATATGTGCAAAAGCTAATTTAAAAATAAAAATTGTTCTTCTTTCAAGCAAACAAACATATTCTGATATATAATTCTGAAAAAAAAAAGTATATATAATTTCTAAAGTGTTTAGTTCGAAGTTTTGACTTGTTCATTATTTAAATTTGAGTTGGCTTAAATAACCCAAAATTGGCCCAACTACTATTCAAGTTCAGTTAATTTGCCATAATGATTTAAAAGCAAAAAATATATAATAATGATTAGACTTTTTTATCTAGTCAAATTTATATTTTGACTTATATAATAAGCATATTGATATTTAACTTAAGTTAAACCCATTTTATTATATTAATTTTTCTATTTCCATTGCATGTCAAATGATTTTATTTTAGAAAGAAAATGTGGACGCTATTTCAAACACAAAAACTATATAAATTTATCATAGAAAGTAATTATACCCAAGAGAACTTGATGATTATTGATTTCAAACATTACATGGAGACAATGAGAACTATAACTCAGCTAGTTATGTGCTTAAATGAAAACTAAACAAAAGTAAAAGAAAAAATAATATTTGAAGTTCTTTAGAGAAATCACTAAAGATTATCATTAAATACATACTAAGCAAAATGGAAGAGCCTCTAAGAAGATATGGAGCAAACAAATGATGAAAAAAAGAAAAAGAAATTAATTAAAATATAAAAGGTAAGATTAAACTTGAAAATTCAAAATGAAAAGCAATCATTAGTGTTTTATGATAAGAAATGAAAAGAAAGTTTAAGTTTAATTGTTCCTAATCTTTTCATAGGACTACAATATCTTATTAAAATTAGAATTTAATAATAAAAAAAAATTTAAAATATATATATATACAGAATAATAGATGTAATTCGAATGTAAGAATAACAAAATAAAAAGGAAGCAAAAATAAAGATGATTTTATATGCAACAATTGAAGTAGAGATAACAAAGACTGAAATTAATGTATAAAGACTAGTAAAATAAGTAGCTCAAAGTGGTTATTTAGAAACATAAAAAAGTAAATTAAGATTGACAATACAAGATATAGATCCGATGTACTTACTTAGGGTTAAAAATGCTTTTCACAAGAAGAGCTAATGGTGCTAGCTTAGTTGATAAGGATCTTGGAAGTTATTGTCAACGCATGATTAATTACATATATTAAATTAATATTTGAACACTTAATTTTTTTATCACAAAAGAGTGCAAAACTTATCTATATCAAACCCTTATTTAAAGGAGAAGTGTAACAAAATATGTCCAAACTTGATTTCAAAACTTCAATCCTTCTTTCCAAATTTCAAAAAAAATTTGAATAAACATAAATATGGAGTACAATGAGTACAATGCCACAACTAAATAACTATATACACATGAACACAACTAAAATACAACCATTTCTTTGCAAATTTCCAACTATTTAAATATATGTAAAAAAAGTTATTAAAATTATAGCATAAATTAAAATAATTTTACTACAGAATATACATTGGCCATTGTTTGTAATTAAATTCTTACCATTTTTATCTGATAAACTAAGTGCTTCTATTTGAATAAAATAAATTAAAATTAAATAAAAAATAAAATGGGCTAGTGCTTTGAGTTTAAAGAATATGAAACAAATTAAATTACTTTAATGATTAATCTTAAACATGACTATTTTAGTTACCTAATATCTAATTTTGAAAATTGTGCATTTTCTTCAGCTTTATTATCATCATAAACGCTTAAGTGCATATGATGGCTTAAATTGTAGTTCTATTTATAACAATTGCAAATAATTGCATCTATTTAATTATTTCGCTATTACATTCATACTAAATGCTTGGATTTCATTCAAAAGATATTTAAGGTTCACACATATGTCCAAAGATGCACACTTTTTTTGTTGATACTAAAATCAACATTATGTCTTCAATGATTTTATGAGAATTTAAACTAATTTATAAAATATTTTGTATTCACTTTGTTATGCTAGAAAACCAAGAGTAAAAAATTTATGCCATTATTAAATAGACACTATTTAAAAAAGTGAACAAGAAAAATGATTTCAAAAAAATCAAAAGAGGGAAAATACTGGCTAGAAGAAAAGCTTCCACTATATATTTATTTTGGACAAGTTTTCCGATAAATATTACATAATTGTATATGAGAATACAATAAATAAAATCAACAAAAATATATATAAAAATTAAAATAAAATTTTATAAAAAAGAAGATAGGATTATTAAAATTACTATATTTTAATGAAAACTATTTTTAGAATAATAAATATTATAATATAGATATGATGACGAAATCATGGATTGATGATTTGTGAAATTAAGATCTTAAAGCTTTAGAGCTCTCTCTTATTTACCTCCCTCATAATTAATGGACTATTTATAGATTGAATCTAAATACATGCAAGTAATTTATAAGACAAAAATGATCTCTTTGATCATTTGATGTATTTAAATATTTGAATCTCAAAAGTAATTTTGAGATCTTAATAGATTTTTAGAATTTGACTATAAACATTCCATGTTTGAGAGTTTTAGTTTAACAATATCCCAAAGTTTCCAATTTATTTTAAGTTTTTGATTTTGACCAATCAACTTTATGTTTGCTTTAATTCAAGATTCTGCTTCACTAGTAAATTTTTTTGTATTCAACTTTAATGTGAGAAGATGATGAATTTATTTGTTAAAAGCACCATACCACTACAAATATACCAAAGAATTTGAAGTGACACAAAGTATTTGTTGCAATATACAAAGCTAGAAGAGAAATAAGATTCTATCATAATTGAATGTTATTGTTGCCATTCTCCAACTTTAGCTCCATTCTTTCAATTCCCAATATCGATAAATACAATCATATTATATAAATTAAAAAACTAATGTAACTATGCCTATAATAAATAAATTGAATTTTTAAAATGAATAATAATTTATTTTATAAATAAAAATAATTAGATCTAATTTTATAGCAAGATTTGGCTTTAAAATTCCAACATAATATCATTTTTCTTTATTATGAAAATAGTAATTTATACTATTAGGATTATTATGTTTTATGACAGCCATTTAAGTTTATAGAAATTAAAATATCTTCCAAGTTTCCATTTTAATATATGAGATCAATTATTCCTATTTATCAAATATACTAAATTATTATCTTTATTTGAAATTTTGCCTAGAAGAGTTGTTTGATAAAAAAATTTGATAGGATGTAGAATCTTTATATATATATATATATATATATTTAGAGAGAGAGAGAGAGAGAGAGAGAGAGAGAGAGACCAAGAAATTGACTTACAAAAAACACTCATGCCTCTAACAACTCATGGGTTTTCTAACATGGATTTAATTTTGAAATATATATTCATATAAAAAATTAATTGATTTTACTGTAAATTTAATTTTTTTGAATTGAAAAAAAATACTTAATATATTTAATCCAACTTAAACTTTCTAAATTGACTCACATATAATTAATTTCTTGCATGAAATGCCACAAACTCAAGTCAATTATCAAGCAAATATTAACTACTCACAAAATTACCTAATAAAGTGACCACATGGGTGGTGTGAGCCAAAGAAGGGACTCCCATTCTCTTTTTTAAGAGCTTTAAACACCTCTCTCCACACCACTTTAGACAAATTAGCAACTTGCATAGTAATCTCCTCAATTGACCTTGCCCTAAAACATGCACAGAAAATTACCACACACCCAAACTCAAAGAGGAGCTCTTCATATTCTCTCAAGACCTCTCTCTCTCTCTCTCTCTCTCTCTCTCTCTCAATCTATGTTACTATGGATAATTGAAAAGACAGAGTATATAGAGTACACCGAGAAAAAATGGTGCTATATATCTATGTCTTCAAGTTTATCTCTTATAGTGGGAATCCAACAATGCAAAACCCTAGCATAGTGTGATCTTTTAAGGTTTGGGTTTATAAGGCATGGATTGTAAATATATTATAAAAATGTGTAGGAGATGAGTTCAATGGCTTGTCTTTCACCTTTGTAGAGGTTGCAACTTAAATGAATCTCAGCATGCTGGATTTTTGTTTTGGTGGAATAAAGTAAATAAGGATATGATTCATTTGACTTTTAAGATATTTAGAAAACAATCAATTTTTATTGGGATATATTGGAGCCACTTCAATAATAATGATATAGAGAGAGAGTTGTGTTTGTGTGTGTAGCTAATATAATCAAATAACATGGTATAACTCATCTTTTCTCTTAAAAAATATAAAATAAATCTCCAAATTAAAAAATATGTGGAAAATAATTCAATCATTAAAAACAAGAAACTTTTATGAAGTAATAAATGAGTTGATTATAACTAAGACCTAACTACTTTTAATTTCTATTGTCAATCTCGTCTCCTTCTCCAACATCTCATGACAATGTACCTCAAATGTTATTATGCTCAACCACATGAGTGAATGAGATGCCAACTCATACTCTTTTTAGTATTTTAGAGAAGTTGGAAGTATAAATCACACACCTCAATATCAATCTTAATTTCATTTTTTATGTAACTATAATTGATCTACTAACCAACCAAACTAATGTTATGCATTATGCTAAATAGTTTTAAAATACATATAAGAATATCTTGAAATAATTTTTACCATGCTCATTCTAATAAAATTTATAGAGAAAATCAAACAATTCTTTCAAGAATTCAAGGGGATTGAGTTTAGTGTTTAATTATTTTATATGATGAAGAATTTATCACACACTTAAAGCAAGCAAGTTTATTGGTAATGCATATTAATTATTATAGTTCTGAAGACTTATTTGGTTAATTCTCAAGTAAAAGCATAGTGGTTAATGTCATCTATAATCATGTAATTTTGAACTTGACTTGATATCTATACATCTTGAAAAAACAAACTTGGCAATGTGTGAGTAATTAAACTTATTTTAAAAAAATGTTGTCATCCATTTTTTTATGTCTAATATATCACATGTGCTACATATATATGTTAAAATTATATTTCTTTTGAATTATAAAGAAGCATACTTTTTTTGATTTAGTCATTAAGATTAACTATTGAGATGGGATCACTTTCAATTCAAAATGTCTTTGAAGAAAGGAATAAAAATTTGTTATCACATAATATGACCTAAGTCACTTTTATGGATTAAAATCAATGTTGATGGAAGCTCTGGTTGGCCAACTTAATGGGAGTGGTATATATAGTGATTTTTAATACAATACTTTCACATAATATCCCTAAAACAAATTAATTTTCCCTCCTATTAATCTTAAATCATATATTTTTAATTGATGCATAATTGGTAATTAGTTAGAAGCTAATGAGATTATCAATACAAAATGATCTCAAAAGTTTTATAAAAAAATATTTTTTATGAATGACTTCTTTTAGTTTTAGTGACTTTATATTTATTTAAAACTAGTATCTCATTATTTTTATTTGAAGTGTTACAATAAGTTTCTTCATAAAGTAATGTCATATCCTTATTAAGAAATATGGTGCACTTAAGAGAAATAATGAACACAAGGATGAAAAATAATTAGAGAAACTAACAAAAAAAGAAGATATCTAGATGAAAAATAATTAGATAAGTTTGATTTCATGTTTGTATGGTTGAAAAAATAATCAAAGAAATTTTCTTATATTGAAGTGTACATAAAGATGATTTGGTATGCTTATAATTGAATCTTTTATACTCTATTTAAAGACAAGATAGATGGTAATAGATCAAGGACGAGGGAGGTAGGAGAACATCTTCCATCCTATGAATGATCATAAGAGCAAGTTAGTTTGTTGAAGAAAACAACTTCCGAGTGAGATTTTCAATAAGAAGCTTTATTAATAATAGCAGTTATTTCAAAACTATTGGAGATGACAATGGAAAAAGAGAGTCTATCCATGAAAATAAATACACATATAATTGTTGAAGAACTTTTTGAAGACTAAGTAGAGGCATTGAGTCATTTTGAATGTTGGGCTTTACATTTATGATACTAGGAGACAAATTAGCAATCAATGGAAAAAGGGGCAAAGAAGTCTCAATATTGATTTGAATTTTTTTGTGTTTATATATGATGAAGATAATTCTTTATATTAGTAATAATTTGTTGATTATGTTAGGTGCTTTTAGATTTTTATATTTTACAAGAAGTGATAATAATATAATAATATTAATAATATTATGCTTCCTAACATATTCTTCCTCTTGAAAATTATGTATTAAAAATAAAAAATTATTCAATGATCATTAAATAAACTAGTAATAGTTTGGTGGAAGATTCTCCATGGCATATAAGGGAATGAGAATGTTTTATATAGGAATGCAAATAAAACTTATATAATGAAACAAAAGGAAAAAAAGAAGATTAAATAATGAGCAAAAGAAATTGAGCATGAACATTTGTATTTTAATGAAAGTGTTGATTAAAAGGAAATTAAAAAAATTAATATCATCCAGATCAGAATAATTAAAATAGATTAGGAGATTATTTATGACTTTCATAAAAGATAAAGAACCTTATGACAAAGAAAATTAAGATATTGTAAATAAATGAATTTTAATTAATATGTTACACCATCCATAAGAAAGACATTGATCTAACATAATAATAGAGACTTAGATAATTTATATATATATGTGTGTGTTTGTGTGTGTAACATGATAGGGAGATAGTAAATATAAAAAATGTATAGAGACTAAGAATTATGTATCTATGTATTACTTGAATATATTTATAGGCCATGCTCATTTTTTTCCAAGTTGATATAGATAAGGATTTGTGGAATAGTAAATTACATTCCTTAAATATGTCTTAAGACTTTACAATAATATAATAAATCTTAAGTAGAATTGCTCATTAGAATCAAAGAGCACTCATCAAGTTCATGTTTAGATTCACTAAAGGTTGTAGTAAGTAGATTTGAAATGGAAGAGAACTTTTTTTTTCTAACAAACTATTCACAATTTGAATATTTTCATATTTAATATTATATTTACAAAGCTCATGCTCTTTTGTATTCTTCATATAACTCCATGAAGTCCACCATGAATTTATGCCTCTAAATTTTGTATACTTATAATAATATTGCAGAACATAAAGTTCAACTATAAGCCTTATTCCATGGCTCAAGGGGTCACAAACTCGAATGGGCCACATTAAGCATCTTAGAGGAAAAGACATGGGAGATCAAAAAATTAGAAGAAAAGAAAGAAATAAATTAAATAAATATATATATATATATAGCAATGGGTGCAAGAGGTCGGATCTAGTCAAATTAATGTTTGAGACTAAGGTAAATTAATAAAATACAATATCTAAAAAATCGATGGATAGAAAATTACCTATCCCATGAAGAAGAGTAAGTGGTGTCACTTTAGTATAGAGATCTTGTAAGTCATATGATTAAATTTCATAAATAAAGAATTAATGATAGAATAATATCATGCCACTACTGATAATTGCAACATGAAATATAACTAAAATACAATCAATTTTTATAATGTTTGTTATATATATATATATATATATAGGAAATATAATATATATATATATATAATTATATATATATATATAATATGATGGATGTAATTCAAAATCAAGAATAACAAAATGAAAATAGCCCTGCCCATAAAGACCTTTTGAGCATAGTTTGTACATAAGATTGGAGAAGTTAGAGATCGAAAATTAATGAGACTACTACAAAAAACTAGTAGCTCAAAGAAAATTCAGAAAAAATAATAGTAATTAAGATTTGCAATGTATAAAATTGATGCACTTACTCTTGTTAATGTAAAATACTTTCTCATGAAAAAGAGTTAGGTGTCCTAGTTTATGTGGCCTTGAAACTTATCAACCTGATTGACATTAAAATTTGAATTTTGATACTTAAATTTAAAAAAAATAATAAAGTGCGCATGCCCTCCTTTAAAATTTTGACACTTCATTGGACGGCTCAGAATGATTCATTTGATCATTTGATGTATTTTAAGTATTTGAATGCTCAAACTAATTATATGAGATCTTGAGATTTTAAGAATTTATGACTATAAACATGTTTAAAACTATAGATTTAACTGATATCCCAAAGTTTCCAATGATATTTTAAGTGCTTTATCTCGACTAGTTTCAATGAGTATCAATTACTTTTTAAAGATAGTAGTAGAATTTCGTGTCATATCAATATTTTTTTTTTAAAAAATTTTATTATTTGAAGATTAATCTCATAGAAGAAGATGAGGTCTTAATGATATAAAGAATTTGTGCAATATAAAACGGATATATGTAAAAGCTAATTTAAAAATAAACTGACAATTGTTCTTCTTTCAAGCAAACAAACATATTCTGATATATAATTCTGAAAAAAATATATATAATTTCTAAAGTGTTTAGTTCAAGTTTCAGACTTGTTCATTATTTGGGTTAAATTTGAGTTGGCCTAAATAACCCAAAATTGGCCCAACTACTATTTTGTTAATTAGGCCATAATGATTCAAAAAGTTGCATGAAATATATAATAAATGGATTAGACTACTGGATCTAGTCAAATTAAAATTTATATTTTGACTTATATAATAAGCATATTGAGCATGGGTTAACTTAAACCCATTGAAGTTATTATATTTAATTTTTCTATTTCCATCGCATGTGAGTAGGGTGATTTTATTTTAGAAAGAAAGTGTAGACATTTTATTTCAAACACAAAAACTATATAAATTTATCACTAGATGAAGTCGATAGAATTATACCCAAGAGAACTTTGATGATTATTGATTTCAAACATTACATGGAGACAACGAGCTAACAATTAACTCAGCTAGTTATGTGCCCGCAAATGAAAACCAAATAAAAAGGTATTAAAATAATATTTGAAGTTATTTTAGAGAAATCACTAAAGATTCTCCCAAGAGTGGGGCTCAATAACTTTATAATTTATCACATGAAACTGAACAATCAATATAGCAATGTTGCACTAATCACTCTAAGCTATTTATTATAGTAAAAATACTCAATAATAAAATATTTTATAAGCCTCAAGAATACCTAAACAATTTGTTTGATTGTTAAAAGAGATTAATATGACATATAATCAAGTACCTGATTTATACAAGACCAAAAAAATTGGCATTCAAGTAGGTCTAGATACCAAATAATAGACTTGTATTTTCTAAAAAAGTTAAGTCAACTTGTTAACATTGTCAACAAATGTGATAATGAGTTCATCGTGAAAAAATATATTGAAATCTTGCATTAGTTTTAATATTTAAATTAAATATATTCATATGTGACAATTTAGATAAGAAATAAGGGATCCCAAAATAAATTTACTTTTTAAGAATACTAATACAAACATTTGGAAGCTTTACATTTGATTTTAGATATATAGTTTATCTTACCTCACTATTAGATGCAAGTCTCCTTATTTCATTATTTTTGAGAAGGGCTAATTATTCTTCTAAAAATATTGAATAATTCATTTTTTTTATTTTTTCATTATTGAAGATTAAGATATTCTCATAGAAGAAGAGCTTTTCATGGTTTCCCAAATTCTATTCTTTTTAATATTAATATCAATCTAACATAATAAAGTTTAAGAAAAAATCTTCTAGTGCCATTGTAATTTGAAATTATTGATAGTAGTTTAATTGAATGGATTTTGCTCCTCTTCAAAGTAAAGTATTTCATGGGTAACACAACCTTGCTTAGCTCCCTATAATTCATGTGTTGTTATAATATTATTGCAATGAGTTTAGGCCTCATTGTAAAATATGTTTTGAATAATCTTGAATATATGTATACCTAGCATGTGTTTCTATGGAAAACATGGTAAGATCAATGAAAAATATTTGGATATGGTTACTACAAGTTTAACAGGAGTTTAAATAATAGATTTTCTTTCATAATTTCTAAAACAAGTTACATTTTCCCCATTTATAGTGTTAAATCACCTTTTATTACATTTAATGTAATAAATAGTTAAAATCTAATGAAATAAAGATTTCAACACACAAGGATCCCAAAATGTTTTAGGAAATTATTCCATGAATGATTTATTTTAAGTTAAAATTAAGATCAAATTATTTCTTAGTAAAGTATGCGTGCTATAAGAAGTTTTCTCATAAAGTAATATCACATATCTTTATTAAAAAAATTGTGCACTCAAGTGCAATAATGAACACAAGGATGAAACCTAATAAGGGAAATATAATTTATTTGATTTGACAAGTTTTCCTTTGTTCATGAGGCATTGTTGGAAAAAATAATTTGGATAATTGACTTATATTAAAGTGTACATAAAGAAGGGTTGGGTATGCATGAAATTGAATCATTCTTATACTCTACCAACTAAAGTAACAAGAGTGATAGAAATATCATTATGGATTTACTAAAGAAGAGGGAGGTGGGAGAACATATCTTCCATCATAAGAATGATCATAATCGCCAAGGTAGTTGTTGAAGAGATGAGAGCAACTGAGTGAGATTATCAATAACATCAATTTTAATATTATTAGAAAAAAAATATAATCCTTAAAAATAGATATGTATTTTGAAATTGAAAAGCTTTTGATGACTAAGGAGAGAAATCGAGCCATTTTGAATATTGGACTTCTTAGATCAATAATAATTTGTTATTGATCTTAAGTGCTTCCTTGGCACATTTTTTACAAAATGGATCTCATGCCAAAGCAAAAAGTAATGAGAATAAAAGCCTTTCACTCAAATATCTCCTTTAACTAATAATCTTTAGCATGAAATCCAATCCAAATAATATCCAAGCAATTTTAAGTGATATTAATTTTCATTAAAACTCTTGTAATCAAAATCTTAGAGACAACATCAATAGAAGAATCCTTATGCTGATGGTTGTTAAATAGAACACAATGAGAATAAGATGGCCTTATCAAATAGGTAGACTCTTAAATAATAAGATGCTATCTAAATATGGGAAAATTTTCATTAGAAGTTGGAATATATAAAAATTATGGTATGCTTAGCTAGAATATATAAATGCTTTAATAATCATCAAATGAACAATTAATGCTTTGATGGGAGAAGAGTTATACTTCAAGGCATGTAAGAGTTCAATTAATTTCAAACCATAAAAGCATTCTTTCTTCCATGATGAACAAGAGGAGAAGATCACGAATTTTGAAAGGGATGGCCACACTGTGGGAATTATCATTAAATACATACTAAGCAAAATGGAAGAGCCTCTAAGAAGATATGGAGAGCAAACAAATGATGGAAAAAAAGAGAAAGAAATTAATTAAAATATAAAAGGTAAGATTAAACTTGAAAATTCAAAATGAAAAGCAATCATTAGTGTCTTATGATAAGAAATGAAAAGAAAGTTTTAGTTTAATTGTTCATAATCTTCTCAGGACTACAATATCTTATAAAAATTAGAATTTAATAATAAAGAAAAAATTAAAATATATATATATATATATAAAGAATGATAGATGTAATTCGAATGTAAGAATAATAAAATGAAAATGAAGCAAAAATAAAAAATAGATGATAATTTACACAAGCAACAATTGAAGTAGAGATAACAAATAGTGCAATTAATGTATAAAGACTAGTAAAATAAGTAGCTCAAAGTGGTTATTTAGAAACATAAAAAAGTAAATTAAGATTGACAATACAACATATAGATGATGTACTAGGGTTGATGTAAATGCTTTTCTCCCAAAAGGGCAAATGGTGCCAGCTAGCTTAGTAGATAAGGATCTTGGATGTTATTGTCAACATCCTATGATTAATTTCCACATATAGTAAATTAATATTTTAACACTTAATTTTTTTATCACAAAAGAGTGCAAAACTTATCTATCATACCCTTATTTAAAGGAGAAGTGTAACAAAAATATGTCCAAACTTGATTTCAAAACTTCAATCCTTCTTTCTAAATTCTAGTTCAAAAAAAATTTGAGGCATGCTTGAGTGTTTCATAAGTCAATTTCTTGGTCTCTCTCTCTCTCTCTCTCTCTCTCTCTCTCTCCACTCTATATGTTACTATGGATAATTGAAGGCTGAAGACATAGCTCATATAGAGTAAGAAGTACTCAGAAAAAAAACCAATGGTGCTATATATCTATGTCTTCAAGCTTATCTCTTTGTATAGTCATCCACCAACTCAATGGGTGCACATAAACCCTAGCATAGATCCTTTTTAGGGTTTTAGGGTTTGTATAAGGCACATTGCAGAAAAGTTATTATAAAAAAAAACCAATGGTGCTATATATATTTTTATTTAGTCCTTAAGATTAACTATTGGAGATGGGATCACTTTCAATTCAAAATGTCTTTGAAGAAAGGAAAAAAATTTGCTATCACATAATATGTTGAGCTAAGCTTTTCCCATGGATTAAAATCAATGTTGATGGAAGCTCTAAAGTTGGCCAAGGCTTTCTAATGGGAGTGGTATATATAGTGATTTTTTTGGGTAACACAATACTTTCACATAATATCCCTCGTGGCTTTTAATGTGTTTTTGCTACTGATATTTCACATAATATCCCTCTTCACTTTTAATGTGTTTTCGCTACTGATATTTAGGTTCTTAAATTTACTCTTAATGTTTGTGCTAGTAGAGGTTTTATAACATTTGAATTGAAATTAATAGATGCTTTATGTGTAATTTAAGTAACAAAATTTAAGTGGTTTTACACTTAAAGAAATTATAAGTGAGTTGTGAATTTTAAATTTTAAGAATTCACATATATACCTTTAGAGAGCTTATTGGTTGTGTTGAACTAGTTGGTCAGCATAAGAGTTTTACTTGAATTTTTTCTAGCATGAAATCCCTACCCTTCTTAGAGGGATGCTTAGAATAGATAAATGGGGCATACCTAAGTCCTAACTTTATACTTGAATGATTATTCTTAATTTAAGGTTCCTTATTCCCTAGTTTTCACCTACCTTTATTAAATTTAAATTTATATAGAAGGTTGTGCTTGCTCATTTCTAGCTTGTTTGAAAGTTATTTTCATGTTTAAGATTTAACCGCACATCAAATACTTGGCATATTTAATGTGCAAAAGCTCAATTGTGTAAAAAAGCAATCATATAGAATTGCATATGTACTTTGCTTATGTAAAACATTGATGTATAAATCAATCAAATTCTAGGCCAAAATTATTTTTTCGAGGGTCTTGATCTTGAAGCTCAACCCAAGTCAAAATTTTATAACTCATTAGCAAGCTAGACCTATATTTACTTAAGAAAGTTTATTCAACTTGTTAACTTTGTCAATAAATTTGATAATGGGCCTCCCATGAAAAAGATAGTTGTATTACTTTTAATATGCATACCAATTAAATATATTCAAATGTGATAATTTAGTTAAGACAATGTACATATATTAGGCATAAGGGGCCCTAAATAATTTTACTCTTTAAGACTAGTAATACAAAAACTTAGAAGCAATACATTTATCTTTTAGAGGACATAATTTATGTTGTCTCACTTCTAGAAGCATGTTTTCTTATATAGATCATTATTTTGGAGAAGTGTTGTTCGTCCTTCTAATAACATCAAATAATTTATTTATTTATTTTTAATTTTCAATTTTTCATGTCTAAGATATTCTCGTAGAAGAAGAGTTTTTCATACTTTTCCACCTTCTATTCTTTTTTAATTAACTAAATCAATCTTCAAATAATAAAGATTAAGAATATTGTTTACCTCCATGCGTGATACATCAGTTGAGTCAAGCTCAAAATCTAAAATCGACGGACCTTTAATGTAATAGCTCACAAATCAGAGCTCAAATACACTTATTATCACCAAAATCAGTCGAAATGACCTCCGATCGATGAACGGACTCTGCCATTGCTTTTAGAATATCAAAATTGGTCAAAATATAAATATTATGCAATCTAACAATCGATCAAGTCATCGAGCTATCAATGTGCGGACGCATATCGGAATTGGGAGGCTGCGACGATGCCTAAATGATCTCCGATCGATGAAGGGTCATTGAATTCAGAATATCAAAATTGATTGAAATATAAATATTGCACAATCTAATGATCAAGCGATTGAGTTGTCAATGTCGGCACATAACAGTCAAAAAAGCGATGATGTTCAAATGACCTTCATTCATAAAATGAATTACGTTAGCTTCAAACATCAAAATCTATTAAATGAGATTATCACACCTAATTGGATGAGTCTACAAATGTCGCGACCAAGTGTGATGCTTAATTTTGAGCCAAAATTGATCCAATTTGATGCAACTTGAACTTGATCATAAACGACCGCTTGCATCCAAAATATTGGAACAATCTTAAATCAACATATATATTAACTATATGATGATGCCATCATAAAAATTCAAATTAAGGATTGATTTAATAAAAAAATGATATAAATTAATATTAATATGTAATCCTAAGATTATATCCCATTCACAGCCCTAGGAGCGCTGCAAGTCCCTTCTTCAAGCATGCGACCTTTCCCTCTACTCAGAGCCGCGCAAGCACGAACTACCATTTCGTGTGATTCTCAATCAATCCTCCTAGACAAATGCCCGAACTACTACCTCCCTTCAACCGCACGCTCCAAGCACGATCCCTCCTCCTCACCTGTTCCCGCTCGGCTCTCCTCCTTCAACTGCACCAACTGCTCTTCATCTCTATTTTTCCTCAATCAAAAGAGCTTTCATTTTTCCTCTTCGTCAAGCAGCGCAAGCAAAGGTTAAGGTTCTCCCCCTCCTTCCTCTTCCTCTTCCTCTCCTCTCCTTGCTCTTTCCCTCATCCTCACTTGAAATCTCCTTCCCCATCTCGATCCATTTCCTAAAATAGAAGCATATCCTTCTTCCAATTAAGCACATCCACTAATTTTCATTCTTCGATGCTTTGCCACAAACCAAAGAGGAACACCGCCATCAGGTGGGTTATTCTCCTAGTTTCAACATTTCTATCTTTCCCAACATCTCCTTCAAGATGAATAAATCCTCCTCCTTCAAACTGCAAGCAAGCACAAAGCCTTCTTCCCTTTAGGGTTTTAGTTTAGGGATTGGGGTTGTGGTTTAGAGATTTGAATTATAATTTTGTGAGATCACATCATTAAAAAGTGTGAACATTTAAGATATGTCAGGTCTATTGTTCAAAATGATTGTGAAATAGTTTGGGATGATAATAGTAGGATTCAAGTTGGATGGTTGAAGTGAAGGAATGCATTTGGCCTATTGCATTCAAAAAAATTCCACTATAGTAGCATTTGGCCTATTACTTAGGTGGATGATTAGCTTAAGTCTTATAGATAAAATACAAAATGAATATATTCATAAAAATATTTGTTTGTGCAAGCTATTTTTAAATTTATGTAATCCTAATGTGGTTGATTATATTTTAGATATTTAATTCACCTCAACTCATCTTGTTAAGAATGAGTAGAGAGTTGATCTTATTCTACGGAGGCAAACTAAGTGTCATGACCATTCCAAGTTATATGGGTGGTCAAAATTGTCCAATTAAAATTCTTAGGCACATCACCTTATTGGATATGAAACAAAGAATTATGAGATCACTACATATTGATTCAGAGCATCACACAGTTAGTCTGACATGTCGCTATCTAGTGGATAATAGATTTATAATGTCTGTTATTTCTGATGATGAAGTTTGTGACGTTATACTAGATGAAGCTTCTCGTCAAACATTAGTGTATGTGGGAGTCAAAGATGCCAATGTTGCATCCATATCAGTTGATCCAATGTTGAGGCTAGTCGATATACCATCGACCCAAACACAAGCTTTCATCACACCGCTCCTTTGATGACAGCTTTGATGAAATGATTCCCGTGTAATACCTTGCTTATCTTTCCCTACTTACATTGTTAATTTTCCATGGTGATGGCGTATGGAATTACAGATTCCATGGTGATGATGCATACAAGACTATGACTCAAGTAGTGACTCTGAGCAGAATATTAGTGGTGATGATTTTCACCTAGGTTAGAAGCTATGGTTGGTAATGTAGCTAGCCAATATCTATTAAGGAATCATTTATTTCAAAATATTGAGAGTGAATTTGAAATGTTTACTAATAATGAGTACGTCCGGATGTGTCAAACCACTAGAGAATAGGACAATGATATTTACTTCGATGGTCCATCTGATGAAAATATCTTATCAGATGATGCTGAAATCCTAGGGATCTTGTCGAGGGAATGTGTTTCACAAGTTAAAGGAGCCTTCTGTTTGATGTTATTGGTTGGTTTATAGTTAAAATATTCAATTTCAAGCAATCACCTCAAATCAGAAGAAGTATACTGTGATATGTGTACATCACGATAGTGTTGATAGAGCATGTAATTGACGCTTGCATTATAGTCACAGCAAGCATCTCGGGGATGCTTGGAGAATCTCTAGAGTTGGAGATGACCACAGGTGTATCAATATAGTGATATGTAGTGGTCATCAACAATGTAGCTCCAAATTTATTGCTTATTTCATTATATTTATAATCAGGCATCAAATTGATCTAGAACCTAGGGAGATTATAAGTAGAATGGAATCAAAATTTAATGTTAAAGTATCTTACATGAAGGCCTAAGATGTTAGGTGTAAGGCAGTAAAGGAAATTTTTGGGGGTTAGGAAGAGTCTTATAGGACTCTCAACGTCTTTATGGAAGCAATTTCTTCCACTTTACCAGGTACAGTTTACATAATACAGTCTAGCAGTAGACATGATTCCAACGGCTTTTTGGGCATTTGGTCCTTCTATTTTGGGTTATATAGTTATCATTCCTCGCCTGCTTGATGGTACATTTTTCCTGGGCAATGGTACATTATTGACTGTTGTTAGAATAGATGGAAATAATGGTTTGTTTCCTCTTGCATTTGTTGTGGTTGAATATGAGTCAAATGAATCCTGCAATTTTTTCTAGTGTACTTATAAGAGCTGCTACCTGTTGTGTCAGCAAGATGTGATATGTGTATAATATCAGATAAACATGTTAGTTTGTTGCGTGGGTGTAGAGAAATTTTTCATTGGGCTGCTCACATTCTGACATCTGTGAGAATTTCAAAAAAGTGACACGTAGATTGGGAATTAGTGATGTGGAGTTTCTATACCAAAAAAATGTATATGGCTAGAAACACTGATGACATTCGTGAGTTTAATCGCTATATGATAGACATAAAGAATGTTAAAAGAAGCACACAAATGGCTTGTGGAGCGAGACCCAATTAAATTGTCATTACTGGATGATGGTGGAATGCGTTATGGAACAATGATGACTAATGCTTTTGAATATTTCAATGGTGTTCTTAAATGTTCACGTGATTTGTCAATTCAAGTTATTGATTACTACTATTTACTACAACTCAGTTGCATTGTTTATGAAAAGATTTTTCACTGCAACTCACCAGCAGGAAGCAAACTTATCTATGTTCACTTAACGGGTATCAACCATGTTAAAGATTATGAAAGGGAAACTAGATATTTCCCGAACCGCTAACATCAACTTAGAGAGAGAGATCAGGTGTTTGATAGGTCCAACCGATCATTTAGGGTCAATTTATCGATGGTCAATGTAGTTGCGGTTGTAATAAGATAGTTATATATCATTTGTCATGTATTATTGCGCTTTAGGATTTAAAGATTAAATCACCTAACATATGTTTCACAATATTACTCCCGCATTTATATAAGCTTACATACACAACAGAGTTTCATACATTGCTTGACCATTCTTGACTTTGGTCGAGCAAGGTATTATTGTTGTTGCCTCTAACTTTGTGGAAGGTCGGTAGATCAGTAGGTTCAGAAATAAAATGAATGAAAATAGAGCTAGCAGTTGTAGATCCTATAGTCTATGCAAGATAGTTGGTCATTATAGGTCATCATGCCCATACAATATCAATAGTATAAGGTATGTTGTACTTGCAATAGCTACGTGTTTATATATACTATGATCCTTATTAGATTTTCATACCTTGGTTGTAGTACTCTTTCTTACTTGCCCCTATGCCACAATTTTCCTTTTAACTTTATATAATTACATATCGATTATTACATGTGTTTACTTCAACACGTCTGATGGGAGGGCTCCAGTTAGACATAGGTATAGGGGCCATGCTAGAGGACACCACCTGCATATCGACATAGAACCTCACCCAATACTATAAGTGTAATTATTTCAACTTCTAACTTATACTTGCTCGGTTGTGATTTGACTTAATCATATTTACTAATGCAAAGTACTTCTAGAGGCCTTCTCACTTGCTTATCGAAAGAGTGGCCCATCATTTACCATAGGTTCACTTCTACATGCACTAAGCCTTGGATTACCGTTATATTCTCTTGGATCATCATATACTTACTTCTAGTTGAGAGATGGTCTGAGACCAATACCTTCCATCAGTTGGTGAGATGATCACCTTATAGGATGTGGCGATCTTATGTTGATGGGCCACCTATTATTTGCAGTGGTTGGTGAGGAGGAGGTGGCGAGCAAACTATTGCGTATTGGGTCAACATCCCCTACCAAATGTGGTGTACCATGATCTAACTAGCCCACACATCACATCGACTTTCTGGATGGGTTAAGCATAGGAGCAGACATGCATGCCTCTGAGGTGGCTTAGATGGTCTTTTTATAGGGACTCATATGCCTATCTGAGCGTCGAGGAGTTGTACATTCATGCCTATATTTATTTCTTATTGGGAGCTTCCTACAGACATGTCACGATCTGGTCCATCAATATCTTCCACTACTTGGACCTAGATACATTGTACATTGTGGGAATGAACATTTTATTTAAGAGTTGTATGAGTCTACTAAGCCGAGGGCCAATATGGTTGGTCACACACACCTTGATATGATCTTGGGAGCACCTTCATGTGGGAGGTTGACCACATGTCATATCAGTGATCTCAAAGCTCACATTGGATTGAGGTAAACATTAAAATGTTATGCTTATATGTTTGTTACTAATGTGTTGTGCGAATAGTGGAATAAGCGATATGTTAGCTAGATATAATGTGGCGATATAAGAATGAGTTGGATGGTTACATACATACATAGGTATGACTTTTAGAGTAGTTATTAAGTCTACTTTCTATAATGTGTGTACATATTTTAATATAACTTTTAATATGTGCAAGTGATTTGAGAACCATACACCGAAAGCGGCATCATCGCCTATCAAATGTATGCTCAATAGGCTCTGATATTTGGTTATCATGAGTTCCGCTCATCAACTAGAAGAGGGCAGAGTGGAACCTACCTGATCGAGTGTTGAGACAATTTGGACTTATACCCTGAGTTGATGTGGCACGTGGAACATTCAAAATGGTTGATCGAGGTAAAGGAGATGTAGACTAGGTTGATTACTATTAAGTGCACATTACTTAGGATAAGGAGATTACATTAGTTGAAGGCTTGGATGATGATGAGAGCATGGCTATCAATCGTATGTCTGGTTTAGATCTTGGGCTTCTCTCAATTTTTTAGCCACCCCGGCAGATCCTCCCACTGCTTACTATCCCAGAGCACCTGTGGAGTGCATATATGTAAGTATTTATATAAGTATTCTGCTAAATTCAATATGCTATATACCTACTTGAGGCTAATTTCAAATGCTATTTTTCATGCAGGCAGAGCACATCTTGGCGACTTAGGACATCTTTTCACCTTTCTGATGAGCACAGTTACATGTTGTAGATAGATGCAGTGCTATGCAAAGACTTGAGGTTGTAGGTACATATAGCGACACTTTATGGAGAACCTGGAGGATATCCCACAACATGACGCACACCATACATATCGAGCTAGGTCCTTCTACTTACCAGCCTACCTATGAGTCATAGCCACCTTTTTTCCCATCAAAGAACTGTCCTACGCAGACTTCTGAAGATCTTGCATTGGAGGGCCACCGTCAGCTGTGTGATCATCCACTACGTGCATCTAATCAGTATACACCTGAGAGTAGTGCGATTCCACGCAGACGATAGAGGCATTAGCTGTTTAGGATAGTGTGGCCTGTGTGTCTGTACTACATTGATTCATGTATATTTTTTTATTGTACTATCAGAGATGTATCATTTTTTCTATATTGTAATCTTACTTATCTTGGATTTTTATTACATTGCATTATTTTGGTAATCCTCTATGTGTTTGGACACAAGTAATAGCAGCATACATATCCTTGATGACTATTCCTCGTGTTTGGACACAAGCAATAGCTCTAGGATACATATCCTTGATGACAATCCTAAAACATATATAGTTCTATACTATTCCATCAATTCTCTTAATAAATGTATTGCATACATAGTAACAACATCCATAACATAAAGCAAAAAGATAATGGCTTAAAACCAATCCTCGATGTAATCCAATTGAAATAGAAAAATGTATTATTAATCCTCTATGTCTTTGGAGCGAAGTAATGGCTCTAGTATATATAGCTCTAGTAATATCTACTGTTCCTTAAACTCTCCCAAAAAAACTTATCTTGGAACTTTAACACATGCTTTCCCTAAATCAACAAATACCAAATGGCAATTTTTTAAAAAAATTTGTCGCAATTAAGGCGACCGACTGACTTCTGAGCTAGTCGATTATCGGTGACTAGCTCGTCCCATTCAGGGGACAAGCGCCTTGCGTCGGTTGACGTGGCATGCAAGTCAACCCTTAAAGGGATGACTATACCTAAAATAAAATTTTTTTTTCATGATACTTACTTTGTTAATTACATTTTAAAACATACTTATTTTTAAAATTATGCCTATATATATATATATATATATGAATATATATATTAAATATTTAAATATTTTAAAAAAAAATGTTAATATGGGCAATAACAATCATCCAACTTCTCCTTTGTAAGGCTTCCTTTCACTAAAGAGGAAAATATTTCTCATTTACAAACTAGTGTGGTTCCTTCATGAAGCTCGAATCTCTCCATGTATTTGTTACAACAACAAATGGAAGTGTTGTTGTTTCTGATAATACTATTATTATAGAAGTTGTTCTCCTCCGTACCGAATTCTCTCTTCCTAATCAGTTGGTAGATCCACTACTCTCTATAGGTCTAGTGATCGATGGTAATGAGCGATAATAGAAATTCAGAAATCTAGAAAAGATATCTCAAAAAGATTTTTTATTTTATTTTTTGTTTGAGAAAAGAAGAAATTTTTTGTTAAACACTAACAAAATAGATATCTATGATATGAGTTGAACAAGAAAGCTGAGTACTAAGTTGTTGAATTAATATTATATGGATACCGGACAACCGAAGTCCCTTGCGAGATGGCAATATCAACGAGACAGTTCCACGCATTCATTCTCAGCGCTTTAATGGAGTCTATCACTTCAAACCCTCTTGCAAAGTTTAGATTGGCACAAATTTCTTGTCATCTAAGAGGATTGAAGCGTCGTAGCCCTACAAGAGATCAACAATGATGCAGCCAGGAGCTTGAGAAACAAAGTCAGTGATCAAGTAGTTATCATATGGTAGCTTTTGACAATTATTTGAAAAGTTTTGGATCTGAATAATTTGACCAAATTTTAATAAAATATATAGATCTCAAAGTCAATAAATTTATTTTAAGATATGTGTAATTTATGAAAAATGAATCTTATATATTATATTTGTTTTAAAATAAATTTAATAACTTGAAATAAATTATATCATAATAAATTGATAAAAAATTACTTCGGATGAATCTCAACATTTTTTATTTTGCTCTGAGATAAAATATCTCTCAAAAAAAATTTGCTTGAAGATTTTAATTTTCTTGAACCTTAAGGCAGTTCTTAACAAAAACTCCTTGTATGTTATTTTTGTGCAATATAATATTCTTCCTTTAATGAATATATTTTTTTCTAAATAATATTAAGATACATGAATGAAACTCACATTCACGAAGAAGTCATGAAAGTGGAGCCGAAGAAGGGACCCTCCCATTCTCATCTCATTCTCAAGAGCTTTAAACACCTCTCTCCATACCACTTTAGACAAATTAGGGCAACTACTCGCATAGTAATCAGCTCTCAAGAGGAGCTCTTCATATTCTCCTTGTAAGACCTCATCTCTCTCTCTCTCTCTCTCTCTCTCTCTCTCACTTTCTCTCTTTTCACTCTATATGTTACTATGGATAATTTAAGGTAGAAGATATATAGTAAGAAGCATTGAGAAAAAAAACCAATGGTGCTATATATCTATATCTTCAAGCTTATCTCTTTGTATAGTAGTGGTGCCCAATTCAACGTGGTTGCACATAAACCCTAGCGTTGTGTAATCCATTTTAAGGTTTAGGGTTTGTATAACGCACATGGATTGTAAAAGACATTATAAGAAAATGAGTAGGAGATGAGTTCAATCTGGCTTGTCTTTCACCATGTTATTTGTTCGTAGAGGTTGCAATGAATGTCACTTGCATGCTTGATTCTTTTGCTTGGTGGAATAAAGGAAATAAGGACATTCTATTTGACTTGAAGTGCAGGTGATTCAAAAACAATCAATTTTATTGGGATAGTTTTCATTGGAGCCAATTCAAACTGAATAATGAGGGAGATCAGATAGAGAGAGAGTGTGTGTGTGCGTGAGTGTGTGTTTAGCCGTAATATAACCAAATAACATGGTATCACTCATCTTCAACTCACTTTCTCTTCAAAAAATATAAAATAAGTCTCCAACTTAAAAAATATGTGGGAAATAACTCAATCATTAAAAAAGAAACTTTTATGATGTAATAAATGAGTTGATTATAACTAAAACCTAATTGCTTTTAATTTCAATTATCAACCTCATCTCCTTCTCCAACATCTCATGATAATGTACCTCGAATGTTACTATGCTCAACCACATGAGTGAATGAGTAGATGCCACTATCACACATACTCTTTTTTAGTATTTTTAGAGAAGTTGGAAGTAGAAATCACACTCTCTCATATTAATATCAATTCTTAATTTTTGATTTTTTAGATGGATCTAAAATTGATCTACTAACCAATCAAACTAATGTTATGAATGATGCCTATTTTTACTATAATTTTTACTATAATTATACATATAGGAATATCTTGAAATAATTTTTTATCATGCTCATTCTAATAAAATTTATATGAGAAAATCCAGGCATAATTCTTTCTAGAATTCAAGGCTGAGTTTTCATGACAAAGTTGGCACCATGACAAATCTTACATAAGTGCATGCATGATGAAACTTCTCACACACTTAAAAAATCAAGCTTACATGTAATGGGCATGCATAAATAATTATAGTTCTTTTGAGACTAATGGGCTCCATTATATAGCGCATGCAACTTAGGACCAATAGAAATCTCCTTCAATTCTCTCAAGTGTGTGAAAACCATAGTGGTTAGTGTCATCTATAATTCAGATGAATTTTGAACTTAGCAATGTTTGAGTAATTAAGCTTTTAAAGAAATGTTGTCATTCATTTTTATATCTAATATATCACATGTGCATACATATATATGCTAAAATTATATTGTTCTTTTGAATTATAAAGAAGCATACTTTTTTATTTATTCCTTAACATTAAATATTGAGATGGGCTCATTTTCGTTCAAAATGTCTTTAAAGAAAGGAATAAACAATTTGCTATCACATAATATGTTGAGCTGCCTTTTCCCATGGATTAAAATCAATGTTTATGGAAGCTCTAAAGGTTGACCAAGGCTTTCTAATGGGAGTGGTATATTTAGAGATTTTTTGGGTAATACAATACTTTCACTTAATATCCCTGGCTTTTAATGTATTTTTTTTGATCGATATTACTTTCACATAATATCCCTCTTGGCTTTAATGTGTTTTTTGATATTTAGGTTCTTAAATTTACTCTTAATGTTTGTGCTAGTAGAGGTTTTAAAACATTTGAATTGAAATTAATAGATGCTTTATGTGTAATTCAAGTATCAAAATTTAAGTTCTTTTACACTCTTAGAGAAATTAGAAGTTGGGAATTTTAAATTTTAATAATTCATATATATACCTTTAGAGAGCTTATTGTTGTGTTGAACTAGTTGGTCACCATAATAGTTTTTCTTGACTTTGTATTACTTTCTTGCATGAAATCTCTACCCTTCTTAGAGGGATGCTTAGAATAGATAAATGGGGCATCCCTAAGTCCTAACTTTAGACTTGAATGATTTATCTCAATTTAAGGTTCCTTATTCTTTAGTTTTCACCTACCTTTATTAAATTTGAACAATACATAAGGTTGTGCTTGCTCATTTCCATTGAAAATTATTTTTCATAACACTAAACTCATCAAATACTTGGCATATTTAATGTGCAAAAGCTCAATTGTGTAAATAGCAATCCAATAGAATTGCATATGTACTTGGCTTTTGTAAAACTTAAATCAATCAAATTCTTGGCCAAAAAATAGTTTTCAAAGGGTCTTTAGATCTTGAAGATCAACCCAAGTCAATATTTTGTAACTCATTAGCAAGGTAGGCCTATATTTACTCAAGAAAGTTTAGTCAACTTGTTAACTTTGTTAATAAATAATGATCTCTCGTGAAATGATAGAAATCTTGTATTACTTTTAATGTGCATGTCAATTAAATATATTCAAATGTGATAATTTAGTTAAAGCAATGTACATATATTAGAGCATAAGGGACCCTAAATAATTTTACTCTTTAAGACTAGTAATACAAAGCAATACATTTATCTTTTAGAGCACATTATTTATGTTATCTCTAGAGGCATGTTTTCTTTTTTAAATCTTTATTTTGGATAAGTGTTCTTCGTTCTTTTAATAACATCGAATAATTTATTTTTTTATTTTTCTTTTTTTAATGTCTAAGACATTTTCATAGTAGAAGAGTTTTTCATACTTTTCCACCTTCTATTCTTTTTTAATTAACTATATCAATCTTCAAATAATAAAGATTAAGAATATCTTCTAGTACCATTATAATTTGAATTTCTTGATGGTAGTTTTTTTACTTTTCTTTTCTAAAGTCAACTTTAGCTTCAACATTCAAATTCTAGAAATCAACATTGGTCTTAAAGTTCTATTTGGATTATAAAATAAATCATATATTAGTTCATCTAGTTTAAAGAGGGTAGAGTAGTAAAGCTTATAAGTCTACATCAAGTGCTTCTTCATAATATCACCAAAGAAAACATTTGATACCTGCCATATGTTTTCACTTACATTAGTTTTATTTTTCATAGGCCTTTTTTTGGGATGCTTATAACATAATGATGGTAATTCTTTAAATGTTCATTTATATTATTGTCTTCTATAAGTTTGGGGTTCTACTCAAGAGAAAAGCTCATTATTATGACTTTATAGGATCACCAAAATTTGAAGGAATAACTAATATATATCAAATGAATTATATCTTATTATTTGAAAAATAAATATTCCTAAAATGAGAAAAAAAACTTGAAATTTTGGGAAATTTCTAATAATGATGATGATGATTCTTGAAAATTGATTCTATTCTAGACAATTTTAAGTTTATATATCATATTAATGCACCTTTTTTTAATATCTTCATGCTCCTAACAAAAATACACAACATCTTTACTCACTACGTTCAACATTTTTCTGGAATAAAATGCTAAGTATCATGCCAATGGCTTAAAATTAAGGAAATAACATGATTAATACAACTAAATTATAGGAGTGAGAAATGTAATAATAATTAGTTGGGTAAAATACTAATAAAATTATCAATTTTGGCCACTAACTTTATAAATAATTGAGAAATCACTATATTTTTAATTTTGTTGATAATTGGATCATTTCTCATCAAAATAAAAAATATATCTAATGATAAATAGATCACATTAAATATTTATACATTAAAGAATAATATAGTTAGTACATAAACAATTGGACAATATGTTCTATTAGAAATTTAATAATAGTTTTATTATTTTAATGATTTAATGCTTATATTATCCTATTTTAATCATAGATATTTAATGTAATATTTTCCATGATAAATTATTAAATTGTCATTAAAATTAAAAATATAATGAAATATCCAGCATTTTTTAAATGAGAGTGTCAATCTAATAACTAGAATAGAAGTTAGATGATTTTGGGAATGCTCCTAACTATATTTAGTTTAATACTTGAGTGGGATATGAAAATAACAAAGGTAGTTTATCATTTGTTTGTAAGAACCAAAAGATCAACCATCCATAAGAAAAGCCACAATTTGTCTTATCAAAGATCAAGAAAAGCCACAATTTGTCTTATCAAAGATCTTGATGTATAATCGATGAAAAATACATGAAATAATTCTAAGCTTAGGGTATGAATGGACAAACAAAAACTTTGCTCCTATTTAAAGGAAAAACTTTTCTTGGGTGGAACACAACCCTTTCCTAGACCCCATATCATTAATGTTTGTTATGCATGGTTATGAATTTAGGCCTCATTGATTTATAAAAATTACAAATGTGTTTTGAATCATCCTTCGTACATGAATATCTAGCATGTTCTACAATGTAAAAGAATAAAAAAAAAAAATGGTTATAAGGTTAAAAGACATGAGATAAAAAATAAATACATTCCTCATATATAAAAAGAATTAATATCTAATTTGATTAATATTTGATTTCATGTTTGTATAGTTAAAAATAATAAAAGATTTACTTATTTAAAATATTTTTTTGAATGATTTTTATGTTATTAATATCTTTTATATATTTACAAAGTAACAAAAGTTAAATACATATAATTTATAAGAAATATATGAGAAATCTTACAAATATAATAGTATTGATTTATTTGTTGAAAATGTAAGAAAATTTCATGAGATTTTCAATGCAAGAACTTTATTAATAATAGTGATTAAAAAACTAATGAGATGTAATAGAAAAGAGAACATCTATCCAGAAACAAATGATCATTTTTGTTGAAGAATTTTTTGAAAAGATAAATAGAGCATTTTATTTTAGAATATTTTTACATTTGTGATACTAGGAGAGATTAGCATCAATGGAAAAGAAGAAGTGAGGATTGATTTATTTATTGTAGTGTTTATATTTGACCTGAAGAAAATTCTTTAGGATTAATAATAACTTGTTAATTTTGTTAAGTGCTTTCTTTGGCACATTTCCTATATTTTTCTGAAGCAAGAAGTAATAAAAATAATAATAATAATAATAATAATAATAATAATAATAATAATATTATTATTATTATTGTTAATATTATTATTATAATAATAATAATTCTAATTATTATTATGCCTTCCTTGGCATGTATTCTTTTCTCTTAAGCCAGAATATTATGTATTAAATAAATAAAATGATTCAATGATCATTAAATAAAGTAGTAATAGTTTGGTGAGGAAGAGTTCTACTCCATGGCATATAAGGGCTTGATGCAAGTTCTTTATATAAGGAATACAAATGAAACTTATATAATGAACACAAAAGGAAAAAAAAAGATTAAACAATGAGCAATAAAAAATTGAGCATAGAACATGTTTTATTTTTTACGATGAAAGTGTTAAGTTAAAAGGAAAGCGTAAATAAAATATTCATTATTAAGTCCACATCAAAAGAATGTGTAATGAAATAGATGTTAAACTAAGAGTAATTGATGGTTTATGACTTTTTTGAACATGAACAAAGCAATTTTCAAACAAGATACAAACAAGGGTTATGCTCAAATTCGCTATTTACACCACAACCATCACTCATTTACCACACGCATTGCACCATCACTAACCTCAGGCCATAAAAAGTAAAATTAATAGGTTTTTAGAAGCAATACATTTTTTCTTAAATTAGAATCCAAATATTAAATTATAATAATAATAATAAAATAAATAAAATATATATATATATATATATATATATATATATATATATAATAGAGTTCTAGTAAAATTAATTTGTTTAGACTAAGGTAAATTAAGATTTGCAATACAATATCTAAAAATTAATGCACTTTCTTGGGCTAGTGTAAAATACCTTTCTCATGAAGAAGAGTTAGTGGTGTCAATTGGTTTAGTTGATAGAGATCTTGTAAGTCATATGATTAAATTCCATATATTTAAATAAAGAAATTATGATAGAATAATACCATGCCACTACTGAAATAATTGCGTACAACACATGAACATAACTAAAATACAATCGTATCTTTTCAAATTTTAGAACATATGTGAAATAAAATTTATTAAAATTATAATGAATAATTTAAATCAATTCTTACTGCAATATATGCATTATCCATGGTTTGTACTTACAATGTTTGTGTGTGTGTATATATATATATATATATATCTATGTATATAATATGATGGATGTGATTCAAAAGTAAGAATAACAAACGGACCTTTATGAGCATAGTTTGTACATATAACGATTGGAACAGAAGTTAGAGATTGAGTAAAATTAATGTGTTGAGACTACTAATAAAAATTAGTAGGTCAAAGTGAAAATTAAAAAAAAAACGTAAATTAAGATTTGCAATGTATAAAAATTAATGCACTTACTGTGTGTAAAATACTCTCATGAAAAAGTTAATGGTGTTAGCTAAGCGGTAAAGGCTCTGGAAGTTGTTGTCAAGGTCCGTGGTTAAGTCTCACATTTATTAAATTTGAATTTTGACACTTAATTTAAAAAAAAAATAGAGTGCACATGTCCTCCTTTAAAAGAATATATATATATATATATATATATATATGATCAAACTTCATTGCAAAACTTCAATCCCATTTGAATAAATAAAACATTGCAGTATAATACTACTGAAATAATTGACTACAGCACTTGAACACAACAAAAGACAACCATCCTTTTCAATTTTGGTTTGAAATAGCTAAAGAAATACTTATATTAAATATCAATTATCATCACATTATATATATATATATATATATATATATATATATATATATATATATATATATATATATATATATATATATTAATGCTTAGTATTTTATATCTCATAAAAGTGCTTCTTTTGAATAAAAAATAAAAAATCTAAATATGAAAATTAATATAAAATGAATTTGAACTTTGTAGTATGTAGAATATGGTGAAATAAATTAAATTACCTTAATGCTTAAGCTCAAACATGTTTATATTTTGTTACCTCCAACATCTAATTGTGAATTAATTGCAAGCTATTTTCTTCAGCTTTGTTATCATAAAATTAAAGGATGCATATGACTTAAAATGCCGTTGATTATAGCAATTGCAAAATAATAGCATCTATTAATTTATTTCACTATTCCATGCAAGCATAGCATTGCATGAATTTCATTTCAAATATATTCAAGGTTCGCACATTTGTCCCCTGATTCACATTATTAGGTTAAGTGAATCATATTAGGTTACTTAGGCCATAATTGTTCAAAAAAAATTGCATGATATATATTATAAACATGTTAGACTCGTCGGGTTTGGATCGAGTGAGATTCAAATTAAATAAACATATTGTGCTTATCAACTTCGTCAAACCCATTGAAGTTAATAGAGTTAATTTTTCTATTTCCATAGCATGTCAGTGTGCTTATATTTTAGAAAGAAAGTGTGGATGTTTTATTTCAAACCCAAAAACTATATAAATTTAACACTAGATGAATTCATGATAGAATTATACCCAATAGAACTTTGGCATGATTATTATTTCAAACATTACATGGAGACGAATGACTATTAACTAAATAATTTATTATAGTATAATATTGAAATAATATTTTAAAATCCTCAAGAATACCTAAATAATTTGTTTGATTGTTAAAAGAGATTAATCTGACATATAATCAAGTACCTATTGATTTATACAAGACCAAAAAATTGGCATTCAAGTTAGGTCTAGATACCCAAATAATAGGCTTGTATTTTCTTATAAAAAGTTAAGTCAACTTGTTAACTTTGTCAACAAATGTGATAATGAGTTCATCGTGAAAAAATAGAAATCTTGCATTACTTTTAATATTTAAATTAAATATATTCATATGTGACAATTTAGATAAGAAATAAGGGACCCCAAATTAAATTTAATTTTCAAGAATAGTAATACAAACATTTGGAAGCAATACATTAGATTTTAGAACATATAGTTTATCTTACCTCACTATTAGAAGCTTGTCTTCTTATTTCATTATTTTGGAGAAGGGCTAATTATTCTTCTAAAAATATTGTATAATTCATAATTTTTTATTCTATCATTATTTGAAGATTAAGATATTCTCATAGGAGGAGAGTTTTTCATGCTTTCCCAACTTCTATTCTTTTTAAATACGCTATATCAATCTTCAAATAATAAAGTTTAAGAATATCTTCTAGTGCCATCATAATTTGAAATTATTGATAGTAATTTAGGTTTGAATGGATTTTTGCTCCCTCTTCAAAGTAAAGTATTTCATGGGTGGAACACAACCTTTGCTTAGCTCCCTTTAATTCATGTAAGTTATGCATAATTAAAATTACTATGAATTTCGGCCTCATTGAAACTACAAAATATGTTTTGAACAATCTTGGATATATGTATATCTAGCATGTGCTTCTATGGAAAACATGGTAAGATCAATGAAAAAAATTTGGATATGGTTACTACAAGTTTAATAAGAGTTAAAATAATAGATTTTCTTTCATAATTTCTAAAACAAGTTACATTTTCCCTATTTATAGTGTTAAATCACATTTTATTATATTTAATGCATAACTAGTAAATAGTTAAAATCTAAAGAAATAAAGATTTCAACACACAAGGATCCTAAAACTTTTTTAGGAAAATATTCCATGAATGATTTATTTTAAGTTTTATTGATTTTATATTTTTTAAAATTAAGATCACATTATTTCCTAGTAAAGTATGTGTGCTATAATAAGTTTTCTCATTAAGTAATATCACATATCTTTATTAAAAAAATTGTGCACTCAAGTGCAATAATGAACACAAGGATGAAACATAATAAGGGAAATATAATTTATTTGATTTGACAAGTTTTTCTTTGTTCATGAGGCATGGTTGGCAAAAATAATTTGGATAATTGACTTATATTAAAGTGTACATAAAGAAGGGTTGGGTATGCATGAAATTGAATCATTCTTATACTCTACCAAATAAAGTAACAAGAGTGATAGAAATATCATTATGGATTACCTGATAAAGTGACCACATCGATGGTGTGGAGCCGAAGAAGGGACGCTCCCATTCTCATCTCATTCTGAAGAGCTTTAAACACCTCTCTCCACACCACTTTAGACAAATTAAAATTAGGCAACTACTTATAGTAATCAGCTCAATTGACCTGTTGCCCTAAAACATGCACAAAACAAAATTATCACACCCAAACTCAAAGAGGAGCTCTTCATATTCTTTTCATAAGACCACATCTCTCTCTCTCTCTCTCTCTCTCCACTATATATGTTACTATGTATAATTGAAGGCTGAAGACAGAGCTTATATCGAGTAAGAAGTACTCAGAAAAAAAAAACCAATGGTGCTATATCTATGTCTTCAAGCTTATCTCTTTGTATAGTGGGCGTCCGCCGGACAACTCAGCATGGGTGCACATAAACCCTAGCATAAGGGACCCTAAATAATTTTACTCTTTAAGACTAGTAATACAAACACTTAGAAGTAATACGTTTATCTTTTAGAGCACATAATTTATGTCATCTCACAACTAGAAGCATGTTTTCTTATATAAATCATTATTTTGGTGAAGTGTTGTTTGTTCTTCTAATAACATCAAATAATTTATTTTTTACTTTTTCTTTTTTAATGTCTAAGACATTTTGATAGAAAAAGTGTTTCTCATACTTTTCCACCTTCTATTCTTTTTTAATTGACTATATCAATCTCCAAATAAATATGTTGGTGTTTTCTCTAAAATAGAGAAAAGAAATGACACCACACAGAGTTTAAGAATATTAGTTAGATGACCAAATACATTAAGGAATAAGCATATTATCTCGAAAGATAAACATGCTCTCCTGTAATGGATTCAATCATTTCAATAAAAGACTCCTAAGGCTAATGGGTCTTTTGTGTACCAGAGTATTTTTCTCTGAACTACATGGAAAAGAAGAATAGGGTCTACTTTATCTTGGGATCATGGTTCCCTATCAAAGCAAGCCTCTATAGTTAATTACATCTTAGGAATGGTCTCTTCCTAAGAATACTCTCAATTAAAGAAACAAGTAGTTATTCCTAAAGACTACTAAGGTAGCTTTCAAAGGAATGATTTTGGAAATTCAATTAGAGATTTCCAAATTGGAGAGAGTTATTTTAAGAGTCAAATGGAAAAGAGTAGAAATGTCTATTGATCGGGATGCCGTAGATATTTCATCTATTCTATGATTGGGCTTCAAATTTGGGATTTAATTTTAGGTTTTAAAGTTATCATTTTCTTAGAAATTTAGGGCTTAGATTCTAGTAGTATAAGACAAGAAAAAATGCCTAGGGTTGAAGACTTATTCTAAAAGGATGCTTCAGAACCTAATCTATATGCTCTTCTAACACATGTCAGATGTTCGACCTAATTCTATTCTTGGGAATCATTGGCCATTCTCCTCATATGAGGGAACTAGCCTATCTCTGACTCCTCTGGACTTATAACCTACCTGGAGAAGGCTGCCAGCTAACACCACTAAAGCATATTTTAAAACCATGAGGATGAGTCATATGAATACAAGATGGCTGGGTTGTTGAATTTTTAGAAAATAAATCTATGAACTAGACTTCCTAATCCTAAGATCATGTAGGGTAGATGATGCATCAAACTAATGTATTTTTTTTAGATTTTTATAATTTTTGACTCAATATTCATTTTTTAGGCCATAGGTATACATTTATGCCCAATGCATGTAATTAGAAAAGATTATGTTCAAATCGGATAGAAGAAGGTACTTCCATCATAGGCTCTCAAAGGTCAAACCCAGGGTTCTCTGCAAAGGATGGAAGTCCTTCATTAATCAAGAGTGAAATAGTATGATTTATGTATGATATTAAAACATTTAGCTAAGGGGTTGCAACATATTTTATCTTGCTATAATGGCCTAGGATTTTATATGAAGATTATGAGTTGTATTTATTATATGTTTCAATTGATTTAGTTGGGTAGAAAATTTAGTTTATCTTATGAGTCTATGTCCAGGAATTCATCACAACACAAACATAGCACAGAAAGAAAATAAATCAAATCAAATTAAATTGTATAAGAAAAAGGCCAATGCTGGTGCTAGTACATGGAAGAAAGAATAATGAGAAGCCGAGTTCTGCCCTTATAGAACCCGCCCTAGAACTACAAGTTTTGATCTATGGGTCTTCTTTCCAAGAAAGTATCCTTCTTTAGGGACATCCATTGGGCTCCACAAGGGACCACCACATCATATCCTGGATGGGCCAGCTTCTGCTAATCTTAGACCCCATAGTTCTTAACCTAATTTTAAGCTCAAATTCACATTTAAAATTCAAAAAATAAATCCTAAGCCCTACAAAATAAATGTTTGGAAATACACACAACACACAAAGCAGTTTATATTTCACAAACATACGAACTTATTAGTTACTTCTAACCCACACATCTATGGGTATGTTAAGGGATTTTTATGCAAACAAATATTTTATGATTTATTTATTACTGATCCCTTTAAACATTCCCCTACAAAAAATAGTGTCAAATCTAAAAAGAATGCCCTAACATCCAGTCTAACAAACAAACAAGCTTAGGCATTCAGTCTAAAGCAATACACCACACAAACATGTGAAGCATAACACAACATACCATGGGAGATTAAAAAAATCATAGAACAATCAAACCGAGATCTAAGGTCTATGACCTAAGTAATCTAGTCTGTGTAGAGGTTGGGCTTGTGTGGTAAATCTTTTCTAAGCTTTTAAGTTCAAGTTTAAATTGAAGTTTGATTTTATTTAATTTTTTTGTTTGGTTGGTTTCAATTCAAATGATTTAGTGATTTAATTCTCTTTTTTATGTTCATTTTATTTGGTTAAAGTAATATTTAAGTTTTCAGAATGAGAAATAGAATGAATTTCATTTTAGGTGAAACTCACTTTATTTCTCATCCTAAATCTAATGAAGTTTCAAAAGTCTAACTAAAATCCTTAAATATTTTAATTAATCCTTTTGATGTTATTTATGTTTGGATTAATTTTATGTTATTTCATTTGTTTGAATTATTTTATTTGATTCAATTTGTTTGATTTATTTCATTTTGAATTAAGCTATGTGGATTTCATTTGATTTGGCTTATGTTAATTTAAAGAGTTTGATTTTATTAAATTTAACTTAAGTTATTAAATTATGGATGTAAGCTTAAGGTTTAAGTTCATTAATATGAATTAGTACCTTAGGTTTGTTCATGGATTATGGTTAACCTAAAGCACTTAGGTTAATTATTTGATCGATTTAATTAACAGGTTTTAGATTCATTATTTAAATTTATTAGAGATGAATGATTTTGTTAAACTTCAATGATTCAAAGGTTAAAATTTAAGTTAATTAATAATTTTATTAACCTAAGGTTTTATTTCATTAACCTAAGATTGAATTTGAGCACTTTAATTGACTTAGGATATTTAGAAGTTTTTTGAATAGTTTTCTAATGTTTTATGGAGATTAGTTTGAATTACCACTTTATTTAATAGGTAAATTAATTTCCTTAACCCAATATTTGATAAACATTGACCTAGATTTAGAAATTTAAAACTCTAATCTGATCGTTTGGACTTTAAATATTTGCAAGTAGGTAACATGCTAGTTTTATATCCCTAAAGTTTCAGCTTGATTAGAGATGTGATTAGGGTGTAATTAATATTTTAATTATTTCATTAAAACATGAATTAAACCTAATTTATTAAGATTCATTAAGGGATTTTATTTTTCACTTATTTTTCACTAAAATACCTTTCCAATGAGGGTTTACTCCTAATGTTTGGTTATTTGGTTGATTACTATGATTTAATTAAATTTATGTTGTTTAATTGAATTATTTAATTCATTTAATTATCTAATTAAGTCAATTTAGGGATTATTAGGTTTATATAGGTTTAATTAAGTATAATTTGTGTTTTGATGCTCATTAACATTCATTATATTGACTTAAGGTTATTTGATTAAAGTTTTTTAATTATTTCATTAAAGGTTAATTAATTTAATTAATTAAAAGGTTAAGTATATAAAATTTTAATTTCCCTTGAATTCAGAGAAATAAATTCCTAAAAATTCACTTAAGGTGTATTTTATGCTTAATTTCATTTCTCAAAGTTTCAAATTAATTGGATTATTAATTTGAGAGTAATTAGGTTTTAATATTTTTCAATTAAACATAAATTAAGGAAAATTACCCAATAAAAATTGGGGATTTTAATTTCTATGGATTCCTCTCATCAAGATGAATCCATGAGGTGTTATTTGTAATTGTCTAATCTATATTTGATTTTATATGATTTTTAGAAGTTTTCTACATTTTTAAATAAATTAAACCGTTATTTAACGATTTTTTAAGTGGGGTCCCACAAAAGATCCACATGCCATTGAGGCGCTGCGTGGCTATGCGGGTATCCACATGGCACCGGTGCGCCACATCAACATATTTCAAAATGTGGGATTACTGACCGTCCGTCAATTGAGCGGTCAGATCGATCTGCGGTTGTATAGGGTGAAATCGATCTCCGGTCTAGATCAGGCCATCCAATCCAAATAGATGGATGGTGCAGATCCTCTCCTTCAATTCTGGGGTTGATAGTATTTTGCTAATATCTTTTGATATAGGTAACGAAATCACACGATTTTAAGTGCTACATGGTCGTGGAAAGAAATCCTATGATTCTATACAGTTGGATCAACTTGAAGATCATGTTTCCTATGAAAATGATCAAAACTGAATTCTTTAAGGAAAATCTTGAAGTCAATAATGGCATACCTCGATTTGTTGGATGATTGGCCTTGCAATTGGTCCTAGAGCTTCAAATGCTTGAACCTAGCTTGCTTGCCAAAAGAATTAGGTTAATTCCTTATAGATTGCTCCCTAGACCAACCCTTGAGTGTTTTTTTTTTGTCTTTGATGGTTTGTAGTGGTTAAGGGCACTTGGGGATGGGGGAAGTTTCATTTAGCTTCGATTTTGATGTGTGAAGGTGTGTGTACGCAATCTTCCATGGGAAAGTCTCTCTTCTTATTTTTCCATATGGCTGAGAGCTCTATCTTCCTCTCTCTATCTTTTCCATCTATCTTTCTCTCCTCCTTGGGTGTTGTTTTCTTGATCTAATTTACCTTCATTGCCTTGGCTTGAAGGTAGCCACCTTGTTAAGGGATGGAGCTTGTTGTGGGAAGAGGAGAAATTCAATTTCCCTTCTTCCCTCTCTTCTTCATTTCTTAATATTTATTTTTTTTTATTTGATGATTTGTTAATTGATTTAATGGTAAATTGCATTTCCCATTTCAATTTTTTTTAATTGAATGTGAATTGCTTTGATTGAAAGTGATTTGAATTTTCTTTGGGTTTGAGTTCAATGTAGCCTATTTAGGTCATTTTGATTTAAAATTTTCTTACCTAATCTAGGCCTCAATGGACTCAAATTTCTTTGTCATTATGATCAAACATGTTTATTTGATTTTTTTAAAATATTTTTGATGATTTAATTTTCAAATTTTAGTGGGTTGACTTTTTGACTAAGTAGGCCCATAGTCAATCTTAGGTTGACTAGAGTTGACTTTAGATTTAACTTTAAACTTTCATTTTATTTTCATTGATTTACTTGATTTAATTTATGTTGGATATTTGACTTCATTTTGTATCAAACCAAGTAGATTAAATTTAGTTTAAAATGCATTTCTAAGTTACTAAGCATAGTGACTTGGATGAATTAGAAATCTCTATTTGAACTTGAGATCTCCTCATTGCTAAAATGACCTCTTACAAAATGAGGTCAACAAATGACCCCAATATGTGTAATTGATGAGAATACGCACATATTGGTGTTGACCAGATTGATCAACATACAAGCATAAACTTGGGGTTCCAATTCATGATTTTGATTTTTTTTTAACTTTGATTATGAAAGTTAGGCATATACATACCTATAATTTTTTTGGATGGTGATTCATGTGATTAGCTAATAAGATGGGGCGTTAAGGGCATGATCCATCCTAGTTGCTAAAGAGAGGAGAGGGGTCCTTAAAGACATGATCCAATCCTCAAAAGCTATGTTGGGGAGAAGAGGCTTGAAATGCTTGATCTTAATCAAGCACTTAGACAACTAAATAGAGTCACATGGACTTATTCTATTTAAGTAGTCCAAGGAAATGGGCCTTCAATGGCTTGATTCCATTCTTAGAAATTTGAATGGAAGCCAACGGGGACTTACTTCTATTTGATTAGCTAATAAGATGGGGTTGTAAGGGCATGATCCATCTAATTAAAGAAGAGGGGTCCTTAAAGGAATGATCCAATCCTCAAAATAGGATGCCAACTGGGGGACTTACACCTATATAGGATGCCGACTGGTGGACTTACTCCTATATGACTAGAAAGAATGTCAACTGGGGACTTATATCTTTTTGGCTATTAGAAAGGGGTCATAAAGACTTGATCCAATCTAACTCGCATGTTTAACATGAAAGGGGCCTTGATGGCTTTATCCAATCATGTACACAAAAGTAGGATGCTGACTGGGGACTTACTCTAGTTAATTAGAAATATTGACTAGGAACTTATATCTTCGGCTATTAGAAGAGGGTCATAAAGACTTGATCCAATCTTAATTGTAACATGAAAGGGCCTTGATGGCTTGATCCAATCATCACGTAGGATGTCGGCGGGACTTACTCTAGATGATTAGAAAGAATCTTGCCTTATATCTTTGGCTATTAGAAAGGGGTTATAAAGATGATCCAATCTAACTCACACTGTAACATGAAAGGCCTTGATGGGCTTGATCCAATCATGTACACAAAAGTAGGATGTCGATTAGGGACTTACTTCTAGATGATTAGAAAGAATGCCAACTAGGGACTTATATCTTTCTGGCTATTAGAAAGGGGTCATAAAGACTTGATCCAATCTAACTCGCCTATGTAACATGAAAGGGGCCTTGATGGCTTGATCCAATCATGTACACAAAAGTAGGATCTTGGCGGGGACTTACTCAGATGATTAGAAAGAATGCCGGGGACTTATATCTTTTCGCTATTAAAAGGGGACATAAAGACTTGATCCAATCTTCTATGTAACATGAAAGGGGCCTTGATGGCTTGATCCAACAATGTACACAAAAGTAGGATGCCAACTAGGGACTTACTCCTAGATGATTAGAAAGAATGCTGACTGGGGACTTATATCTTTTTGGCTATTAGAAAGGGGTCATAAAGACTTGATCCAATCTAAATTGCCTATGTAACATGAAAGGGGCCTTGATGGCTTCATCCAATAATGTACACAAAAGTAGGATAAGGACTTACTCTAGCGAATAGAAGAATCGGGGACTTATATCTTTTTTGGTTTAGAAATGGGTCATAAATACTTGATCCAATCTAAATTCACAGTGTAACATAAAAGAGGCCTTGTTGATCTAATCATGTACACAAAAGTAGGAATGGTGCACAAAGGCTTGCTCCAAACCTCAGGTAGTTTTCATGGGAATGGTGCACTAGGGTTACTCAAACCAAGACATGAGAAAAGTGTTATAGAGGACTTGCTCCCATCTCAAGTCATGTATAGGAAAGGTGCCACAATGGGCTTGCTCCCAACCTATAGGTGATATGGATGAGGAAAAGGGGTCAAAGTGACTTATTCCTAATTTCCCAAAAGTTTTGACTAATAAGCAAGAGTCTCGTGAACTTAAACCTTACTTGATTAGTCTAACTTGATGAAAGGGTAATGGAAGGCTTGCTTCCCTTTCTTGATTTCTCTAATACTCCTTACACATGAAGTAGTTTAGAGAAGAAAGTTTCAAAGACTTGGCAGTTATTTTTGAAGGAAGACTTGGGTATATTTTGGACCCAATTCTTTACTATGCCATGAGCATAGAAGTTCATCATTTTTCTTCCTTTCTTCTTTTCATCTCAAAGTTACAATGAACCATGCTAGATGTATGTCACTAATCAAGATATCATAGGGTACTAACGAGAATTCTACCTCTTTGAGCTTGCATGTGACGTGTAGTTCTTTTAGATAGTAAGAACCAAAGTCAACCAATGCTTCTCAAATGGAATTTCTTTTTCTTTTTGTTTGGACATGTATGTTATTTTTACTTTGTTGACATGAATCAATGGCTTATAAAGGCCTTTCTTGGATTCAATAAAGATCAAATGATTCCTTTAAAGCTTTTAAAGTGAATGAGAAGAGAATAATCTTTTGGATTCTCATAGAGACACAATTTTTTATCCCTAATCAATAATGGAACTAAAGGATTAACTTATTACAGAAATGAAGTTTCTCCTGATAAGTTTGAAATTGAATTTCTTTAGTTGATTTTTTATTATTTTGAAGGTTTTATGAAGTGAATTTTCATAAATTTCTTTGATTAATTTTTTAATTTTTTGCATTTTTGATCATTCTACATTTTACTACAAGGTCTTTGAAATTACTTCAAAAGCAAATTTCAAGACTCTATATATAGTAACAAAACTGTCCTTCAAGTCATATTGAAGTTTCTTTTATTTTCTTTTCTTTGACAAGATTTTCATTATAACCCTCTACTAATTGAAAGTAGGATTATAAGAAATCTTGATCATGACCCTTTTGTTAAATTGCTATATGACTTAATGATATGACTCTATAAACATTCTTATAAGGATTCTAAATGTCATATCATATGCTTTCAATTTTCTTTTCTAGAATTGCTTTATTTGACAATTTTTAGATAAGTTATCCTTAAGAAGGATAATCTTATGTATGAAAATATTTTTATTTTAAAATAAAATATGGATAATATGAACACATTTTCAAGGTAAAGATTTGACCCTAGTCCCGATGTGGATCATATAATGATGTTAGCTAACCAAGAAGAATATTTTCTTCTTGTACAACCATCATTTTCTAGCTTTTAATTTAGCAAAAATTTGCTTTTCTTTTTTGAGACCATCATCAAGGGACTTAATTTATTGATAAATACAATCATATTATATAAATGAATAACTAATGTAATTATTCTATAATAAATAAATTGATTTTTTTAAATGAATAATAATTTATTTTATAAATAAAAATAATTAGATCTAATTTTTTAACAAGATTTGGCTTTAAAATTCCAACATAATATTAATTTTCTTTATTATGAATAGTCATGCATAGTAATTTATACTATTAGGATTATTATGTTTTTTATATGACAGTTTAAGTCTATAGAAAAAAATATTGTCCAAGTTTCCAAGTGTTTTATGAGATCAATTATTCCTATTTATCAAATATACTAAATTATTATCTTTATTTGAAATTCTTGGCTAGAAGAGTTGTTTGATAAAATTTGATAGGATGTAGAATCTTTAAAAGAATATATATATATATATATATATATATAGATATATAGATAGATATAAAGAGAGAGAGAGAGAGAGAGAGAGAGAGAGAGAGAGAGAAATTGACTTACGAAACACTCAAGTATGCCTCTAAGAACTCATAGGGTTTCTAACATATGGATTGAATTTTTAAAATATATATTCATATAAAAAATACCTCTGATTTTTTATCTATTTAATTATTTTTTTTGAATTAAAAATCATTTAACATAAATAAAACCCTAAATAATTTTACTCTTTAAGATAGTAATTCAAACACTAGAAATTAATACATTTATCTTTTAGAAATTTATATTTATCTCACTCAAAACATGTTTTCATATAAATCATTATTTTTGGTGAAGTGTTGTTCCTAATAACATTAAACAATTTTTTTTTTAAATTTTCTTTTTTAATGTCAAGATATTTTGATAGAAAAAGTCTCTCATACTTTTCCACTTATTCTTTTTAATTGCCTATATCAATCTCAAAATAAATATGTTGGTGTTTTAAAACAGAGAAAATAAATGACACCACACAAAGTTTAGATATTATTTAGATTAAATAAGACATAAAGTAAGCATATTATCTCAAAGATAACATCTCTCTATAATGGATTCAATCATTTCAAAAAAAAGACTCTAAGGCTAATTCTTTATAGAGTATTTTAGAACATGAAAAATAGAATATGGTCTATTTTATCATGGTTCCAAGATAAGGCAAGCCTCATAGTTAATTACATCTTAGGAATGGTCTTCCAGAATACTCTCAATTAAGAAACAAGTGGTTATTCAAAACTACTAGGTAGCTTTCAGGAATGATTTTGGAAATTCAATTAGAGATGTCCAAATTGGAGAGAGTTATTTTTAGAGTCAAATGGAAAAGAGTAGAAAATATCTATTGATCTAGTAGACATTTCATCTATTATGATTAGGCTTCAAATTTGGGATTTAATTTTAGATTTGAAGTTATCATTTTCTTATAAATTTAGGACTTATATTCTAGTAGCACAAGACTGCAGAAATTCCTAGGGTTGAAGACTTATTCTAAAAGGATGCTTAACTAATTGCTCTTACACATGTCGATGCTCGATAATTTTATCCTTGGGAATCATTGTCATTCTCCTCACATGAGAATATCTGACTCTTGACTTATAATCACTTTGATAAAGCTTTTCACCAAAGCATTTTAAAACCATGAGGATAAATATGAATACAATGGGTTGTTGAGTTTTAAAAGAAATCTATGAGCATAGACTTCCAAATCCCTAAGATCATGTAGGGTATGAAGATGCATCTAACTAATGCATATTTTTTAGTTTTTTATAATTTTCTAACTCAATATTCATTTTATGCCATAGGAATACAATTTATGCTAAATGCATGTAATTAGAAAAAGATAATGGGCCAAATCAGAATAGAAGAAGGTATAATTCCATCATTGGCTCTCAAAGGTCAAGCCAGTTCTCAGCAATCATGGAAGTCCTTCATTAATCAAGAGTGAAGATATGATTTATGATATTAAAACATCTAGCTAAGTTGCTACATATTTTATCTTGCTTTAATGGCCTAGGCTCTTATATGAAGATTATGAGTTGTATTTATTTTTATGTTTCAATTGATTTAGTTAAAATTTAGTATCATGAGCCTCTGGGCATTCATCACACAAACATAACTAGAAAGAAAGAAATGAAAAGCATATTTCTATTGCACCCAAAATAAATCAAACTAAATTAAATTATATAAGAAAAGGAATATGCTAATCTTGTTTAAGACCAAAAGAAGAAAGAAAAATAGCGATTTCAGACCTAGACTACAAGTTTAGATCTATGGGTCTTCTTTCCAAGAAAGTCTCCTTCTTTAGGGACATCCATCTCCACAGATACCACCATTCTCACATGGGGCTCTTGCTAATTAGAATAGATCCTAATTTTAAGCTCAAATTTATATTTAAAATTCAAAAGAAATCAAGCCCAAAATAGATGTTGGAAATACACACAATCAAAGCAATTTATAACTACAAACATATGGGTTAGCATTGGTTGCTTAAAGCCCATTATCTACTATGAACTTCTTAAGATTTTAACATTGAAGTAAACAAAAAATTTATGATAATATTTATTATTTTTCATTAAAAAAATAGTGTCAAATCTAGAAAGAATACATCCAATCAAAAGAACAAAATTAATCATCTAAAGAAATACACCACAAAGACATGTGAAGCACAATGTTATCATAGATTAAAAAAATCAAAGATTTAGGGTATTTTATAGTGTGTAGAGGTTGGGCTTGTGTGGTTTTAAGCTTTTAAGTTCAAGTTTAAATTTGAAGTTTGATTTTATTTAATTTTACCTTTGGTTGGTTTTAATTCAAATGATTTAGTGATTTAATTTTCCTTTTATGTTCATTTTATTTGGTTAAAGTAATATTTAAGTTTTGAGAATGAGAAATAGAATGAATTTCATTTTAGGTGAAACTCACTTTGTTCCTCATCCTAAATCCTAATGAAGTTTCAAAAGTCTAACTAAGATCGTATTTTAATTAATCATTTTGATGTTATTTATGTTTGGATTAGTTTTATGTTATTTCATTTGTTTGAATTACTTTATTTGATTCAATTTGTTCAATTTATTTCATTTTGAATTAAGCTATGTGGATTTCATTTGATTTGGCTTATGTTAATTTAAAAGTTTGATTTTATTCAATTTAACTTAAGTTATTAAATTATGGATTGTAAGCAATGTTTAAGTTCATTAATATGAATTAGTACCTTAGGTTTGTTCATGGATTATGCTTAACCTAAAGCACTAAGGTTAATTATTTGATAATTTAATTAACTAGGTTTTTGATTCATTATTTAAATTTATTAGAGATGAATGATTTTGTTAAACTCCTGATTCAAAGGTTAAGATTTAAGTTAATTAATAATTTTATTAACCTAGGTTTTATTTCATTAACCTAGATTGAATTTGATCACTTTAATTGACTTAGGATATTTAGAAGTTTTGAATTTCTAATGTTTTATGGAGATTAGTTTGAATTACCACTTTATTTAATGGGTAAATTAATTTCCTTAACCTAATATTTGATAAACATTGACCTAGGGATTTAGAAATTTAAAACCTCCTAATCTAGATATCATTTGGATTTGAAATATTTATCACAAGTAGGATAACATGCTAGTTTTGCATCCCTAAAGTTTTAGCTTGAGAGATGTAAGTAGGGTTTAATTAAGGTTTTAATTATTTCATTAAAACTTAAATTAAGTCTAATTTATTAAGATTCGTAAATGGATTTTATTTTTTGCTTATTCTTCTATGAAATACCTTTCTAATGAGTGTTTATTCATAATTTTTTGTCAACTTGATCATTTACTGTTATTTAATTATGTTCAAGTTGTTTAATTAAATTATTTAATTCATTTAATTATCTAATTAAGTCAATTTAGGATTACTAGGTTCATATAGGTTTAATTAAGTTTAATTTTTTGTTGATGCTCATTATTATTCATTATGTTGATTTAAGGTTATTTGATTAAAGTTTTTTTAATAATTTCATTAAAGGTTAATTAATTTAATTAATTAAAAGGTCAAGCATATGAAATTTTAATATCCCTTGAATTGAGAAATAAATCCCCAAATCCACCTAAGGTGTATTTTATGCTTAATTTCATTTCCCAAAGTTTCAAATTAATTGGATTATTAATTTGAGAGTAATTAGGTTTAATATTTTTAATTAAACTTAAATTAAGAAAATTACCCAATAAAATTGGGATTTTAATTTCTATGGATTCTCTCATCAAGATAAATCCATGAGCTTTTTATTGTATGATCTATATTTGATTTTATATGGTTTTAGAAGCTTTCAACATTTTTAAATTAATTAAACCATTATTTAATGATTTTTTAAGTGGGGTCCGCGTCCATTAGCCGTGCTTTACGCGGGTTGTCATGTGGTGCCACGCACAGTAGTTGTTTCAAAGATAAACTTCGAGATCGGGTCCCAATTTCAGGTGAAATCGATCCCACGCACTAGATCAGGCCATCCAATCCAAATACATGGATTAGGCGTGTAGATCGTCTCCTTCAATTCTTGAGGACCGTTGATAGTATTTTGCTAATATTTTTTGATATAGGTAATGAAATCACATGATTTTAAGTGTTACATGATCGTGGAAAGAAATCCTATGATTCTATATGGTTGGATCAGCTTGAAGACCACGTTTCCTATGAAAATGATCAAAATTGAACTCTTTAAGGAAAAGCTTGAGGTCAATAATGACATACCTCGATTCTTGATGATTGGAACAATTGATCATAGAGCTTCAAATGCTTGAACCTAGCTTTCTTGCCAAAGGAATTAGATTAATTCCTTACGGATTGCTCCCTAGACCAACCCTTGAGTGATTTTTTTGGCTTTGATGGTTTGTAGTAGTTAAGGACACTTGGGGGAGGGGAGCTATTTTAATGTGTGAAGGTGTGTTTGTGCTCAATCCTCCATGGGGAAGTCTCCCTTCTTGTTTTTCCATATGGTCGAGAGCTCTATCTTCCTCTTTTTCTCTTTTCCCTCTTTCTTTCTCTCCTCCTTGGTTGTTTTTTCTTTCTTGATTGCTAATTGCCTTCATTGCCTTCACTTGAAGGTAGCCACCTTTGTTAAGGGATGGAGTTTGGCTTGTTGTGGGAAGAGGGTAAATTCAATTTCCCTTCCTTTTCTTCATTTCTTTTATTTTATTTTTTTATTTTATTTGCTGATTTGTTAATTGATTTAATGGTGAATTGCATTTCCCATTTCATTTTTTTAATTGAATGTGAATTGCATTGGTTGAAAGTGATTTGAATTTTCCTTAGGTTTGAGTTCAAAGTAGCTTTATTTAGGTCATTTTGATTTAATAAATTTATCTTACCTAATCTAGGCCTCAATGGACTCAAATTTCTTTATCATTGTGATCAAACATGTTTATTTGATTTTTTTAAAATATTTTTGATGATTTATTTTGGTCAAATTTTAGTAGGTTGACTTTTTTGACGAATTATCATCAATACTAGGTTGACTAGAGTGACTTTAGATTTGACTTTGAACTTCCATTTTTTTCATTGATTTACTTGATTTGATTTATGTTGGATATTTGACTTTTTTATCAAACCAAGTAGATTGGATTTAGTTCAAAATGCATTTCCTAAGTTACAATGACTTGGACATTGAATTGAAATCTCTATTTGAACTTGAGATCTTCTCATTTCAAACTACCTCTTCCAAAATGAGGTCAACAAATGTAAAGATTAAGAATATCTTCTATGTAATTTGAATTTCTTGATGGTAGTTTTAGCGACTTTTCTTTTTAAAGTCAACTTTTAGCCTCAACATCAAATTCTAGAAATTCAACATTGGTCTTAAAATTCTATTTGGATTATAAAATAAATCATATATTAGTTCATCTAGTTTAAAAGAGGGGAGAGTAGTAAAGCTTATAAGTCTACATCAAGTGCTTCTTCAAAATATCACCAAAGAAAACATTTGATACCTAGCCCATATGTATTCACTTACATTAGTTTTATTTTTCATAGGCCTTTTTTGAAGGATGCTTATAACATAATGATGGTGATTCTTTAAAAGCGTTCATTTTATATTATTATTGTCTTCTATAAGTTGTGGTTCTCAGAGAAATAGCTCATTATTATGACTTTATAGGATCATTGAAGGAATAACTAATACATATCAAATGAATTATATCTTATTATTTGAAAAATAATATTCCTAAAATGAGCAAAAGACTTGAAATTTTGTGGGAAATTGCTAATAATAATGATGATGATGATTCTTAAAATTGATTCTATATTCTAGACAATTTTAAGTTTATATATCATATTAATGCACCTTTTTTTAATATCTTAATGCCCAATAACAAAACACACATCATCTTTACTCACTATAATTCAACATTTTCATGGAATAAAATGCTAAGTATCATGCCAATGGCTTAAAATTAAGGAAATAACATGATTTGGTATGCTTATAATTGAATCTTTTTTATACTCTATTGGCAAAAGTAACAAGAGAGATGGTAATAACATCATAAATTTACTAAGGAGATTAGGGGGGCGAAGAACATCTTCCATCCTAAGAATGATCATAATTGATGGCAAGTTTGTTTGTTGAAGAGATGTAAGAACAACCTCCAGAGTGAGATTTTCAATACAAGAAGCTTTATTAATAATAGTAGTTATTTCAAAACTATTGGAGATTACAATGGAAAAGAGAGTCTATCCATAAAAACAAATACACATTTAATTGTTGAGGAATTTTGGAAGACTAGGTAGAGGCATTGAGTCAGATATTGGGCTTTACATTTATGATACTAGGAGACAAATTAGCAATCAATGGAAAAGAAAGTCTCAGATTGATTTGGATTTATTGTAATGTTTTTATTTGATGTGAATATAATTCTTTAGGATTAATAATAATTTGTTAATTATGTTAAGTGCTTTCTTTGGCACATTTTTTATATTTTTCTGAAGCAAGAAGTAATAATAATATTAATATTAATAATATTATGCATTCCTCGGCACATATTTTTTCTCTTTAGCCATAATATTATGTACTAAAAAAATAAAATGATTCAATGATCATTAAATAAACTAGTAATAGGTTGGTGAGGAAGAGTTCTACTCCATGGCATATAAGGGCTTGAGGCAAGTTCTTTTTATAGGGAATACAAATGAAACTTATATAATGAACACAAAAGAAAAAAAAATTAAAAAATGAGTAAAAAAGAAATTGAGCATAGAACATGCCTTACTTTTCTTGATAAGTGTTGAGTTAAGGAAGCAATTAAATAAAATATTCATTATTAAGTCCACATTAAAAGAATGTGTAATGAAATAGACGTTAGATTAAGTAATTTTGGTTTGACTTTCTTTCTAAATAGCACAAAGATAAAGAACTCTTATGACATCACTAAGAAAATTAAGATATTGTAATAGGCATAAATGAATTTTAATTAATTATGTTTTGTTACACCATCCATCTGTAACTAGACGTGGTTGATCTTATTATAATAGCTAGAGACTTTTGTTAGGGATCACACACACACACACACACACACACACACACACACACACACACACATATATATATATATATATATATATATATATATATATATATATATATATATATAATATAATGGATGTGATTGAAAGCAAGAATAGCAAAATAAAAATAGCTAGCCATAAACGGACCTTTATGAGCATAGTTTGTACATATATAACGATTTGAGCAAAAGTTAGAGATGAGTAAAATTATTTGAGACTACTAATTATAATAAAGTGAAAATTCATAAAAATAATAATAATAAGGTAAATTAAGATTTGCAATATAAAAATGATCCACTTACTCATGTTAATGTAGAATCTTCTCTCATGAAGAAGAGTTAATGGTGTTAATAGTTTAGTTAGGCCTTGAAAGTTGTTGTCAAGGTCACTGATTAAGTCTCACATTTATTAAATTTGAATTTTGACACTTAAATTTTTTAAAAATAAAGTGCACATGTCCTTTAAAAGAAAAGTATATTTTAAATTTCTAGTATTTAGAATATGGTGAAACAAATTTAAATTACCTTAATGCTTAAGCTCAAACAAGTTTTGTTTAGTTGACTCAACATCAATTTTTGAATTAATTCAAGCTATTTTCTTCAGCTTTGTTATCATCAAAAAATGCATAAAAGGATGCATATGATGGCTTAAATTGTCATTCTATTAACTCAACTAATTATGTGGAGAAGAGCATTACGTGGAGACAACGTGACTATTAACTCAACTAATTATGCTAGCAAATGAAAAAAAAAAAAGGTATGAAAATGATATTTGAAGTTATTTTAGAGAAATCTTTAAAGAGTCTCCCAAGGGTGGCTCAATAAATTTATAATTTATATGAACAATCAATATAGCAATGTTACATAATCACTCTAAGTTATTTATTATACTTAATACTGAAATAATTTTTATAAGCCTCAAGAATATCTTAACAATTTATTTGATTATTAAAAGAGATTAATACATATATAATCACGCTGATTTATACAAGATGTAAAAATTGGCATTTTGGTCTAGACACAAATAATTGACTTGTATTTTCTTATAAAACTTATAAAAGTCAACTTGTTAACTTTGACAACAAATTTGATAATGTGTCCCTCGTGAAAAAAATAGAAATCTTGCATTACTTCTAATATATCAATTAAGTATATTCAAATGTGACAATTTAGATAAGAAATAAGGGATTCCAAAATAAATTTACTTTTAAGAATAGTAATACAAAATTTTGGAAGCTTTACATTTAAATTTTAGAGCATATAGTTTATCTTACCTCACTATAGAAGCATGTCTTCTTATTTCATTATTTTGGAGAAGGGCTAATTATTCTTCTAAAATATTATAATTTATATATTTGTTGCATGCTAGAAAAAGTTTGAGGTAGAGTGAAAGTTTATGCTTGTTGTAAAATCAACACACACATGTATTTAAAGTGAACAAGAAAACTCAAATTTTAATGAAAGAAAACCTCAAAAGAGGGAAAAAACCATGGGGCCAAAAAAAACTATATATTTATTTTGGAGTACAAGTTTACATGTATGAGGCGTGTGGAATCCCAAAATCGATAACAACGACCATAATCACGTTGAGTTGTAGATTGCTAGTGATAGCAGATGATGGTGAATGTGGACGATGCACGATAAAGGTCATCATGATGGAGACCGATGGTGAGGATCATTGACCGGTGGTTGACAACCGTCGAGTGGTGGCATGATTGTGTTTGGAGGATTTTCAAGCTTTAGAGCTCTCTCCTCTCTCTTGCTTGGCCTCCCTTCATATGAGGAATGAGTGGCTATTTATAGATTGGAGGAGTGTCATCTCTGTAAATACATGCAAAATCTGAACCACTCCACTTGATAGCTCAGAATGATTCCTTTGATCATTTGATGTATTTTAAGTATTTGAATGCTCAAACGAAGTCGGAATTATGAGATCTTGGGCTTGTTAGATTTGGCTTGTCAAGATGCTCGATTTGACTTTAAACACTCTATGTTTAAGAGCTAATTATGGATTTAACTAATATCCCAATATTTCTAATATTTTGCTTGATCTCATTCAAGTTTCATAGTATTTTGACATCAAGATTCGTGCTTCGACTAGTAGAATTTTCAGTGTCATATCAATATTTTTTAAAAAATTTTCATTATTTGAAGATTACGATACTCTCATAGAAGAAGATGAGGTCTTAATGATATAAAGAATTTGTGTTGCAATATAAAACGGTAGATATATGTGCAAAAGCTAATTTAAAAATAAACTGACAATTGTTCTTCTTTCAAGCAAACACACATATTCTAATATATAATTCTGAAAAAAATATATATAATTTCTAAAGTATTTAGTTCGAGTTTGAGACTTGTTCATTATTTGGGTTAAATTTGAGTTGGCCTAAATAACCCAAAATTGGCCCAACTACTATTCAAGTTCAGGTTAATTAGGCCATAATGATTCAAAAAGTTGCATGAAATATATAATAAATGGATTAGACTCGCTCGGTCTAGATCTAGTCAAATTCAAATTTAATATTTTGACTTATATGATAAGCATATTGAGCATGGGTTAACTTCAAGTTAAACCCATTGAAGTTATTATATTTAATTTTTCTATTTTCTTCGCATGTCAGTAAGGTGATTTTATTTTAGAAAGAAAGTGTGGACGTTTTATTTAAAACACAAAAACTATATAAATTTATCACTAGATGAAGTCGGGATAGAATTATACCCAAGAGAACTTTCGCATGATTATTGATTTCAAACATTACATGGAATGAGCTAACTATTAACTCTAGTTATGCCCTCAAATGAAAACCAAACAAAAAGGTATGAAAATAATCTTTGAAGTTCTTTTAGAGAAATCACAAAAGATTCTCCCAAGAGTGGGGCTCAATAACTTTATAATTTATCACACGAAATTGAACAATCAATATAGCAATGTTGCACTAATTACTCTCAGCTATTTATTATAGTATAAAGACTCAATACAGTAATAATATTTTATAAGCCTCAAGAATACCTAAACAATTTGTTTGATTGTTAAAAGAGATTAATCGACATATAATCAAGTACCTACCTTTATGATTTATACAAGACCAAAATTCAAATTCTAGATACCGAAATAATAGACTTGTATCTTATAAAAGTTAAGTCAACATTGTCAAAAAATGTGATAATGAGTTCATCATGAAAAAATATATTGAAATCTTGCATTAGTTTTAATATTTAAATTAAATATATTCATATGACAATTTAGATAAGAAATAAGGGATCCCAAAATAAATTTACTTTTTTTAAGAATACTAATTCAAACATTTGGAAGCTTTACATTTGATTTTAGAGCATATAGTTTATCTTACCTCACTATTAGAAGCAAGTCTTCTTATTTCATTATTTTTGAGAAGGGCTCTTCTAAAAATATTGTATAATTCATATTTTTTATTTTTTTTATTGAAGATTAAGATATTCTCATAGAAGAAGGGCTTTTCATGCTT
>CM038228.1:48090903-48110317 GCA_021442155.1 Cymbidium sinense | reverse complement strand
AATACACCACACGTATTACGTGAAGCACAACACAACATATCATAGGAGATTTTATTAATTGAATTATTAATTTGAGAGTAATTAGGGTTTAATATTTTTTAATTAAACTCAAATTAAGAGAGAATTACCCAATAAAAATTGGGGATTTTAATTTCAATGGATTCCTCTCATCAAGACTAATCCATTGAGCTTTTATTTGTAATTGTCTGATCTATATTTGATTTTATATGGTTTTTAGAAGCTTTCAACATTTTTTAAATTAATTAAACCATTATTTAATGGTTTTTTAAGTGGGGTCCCATGCAGGATCCGCGTGCCGCATGGCACGTGCCTACGTGGCTCGCGCGAGTTGGTCTGTGTGGCGCCACCGGGTGCCGTGACAACATAGTTCAAAATGCAAGATCGCTTACAATGCTGATTGATCCCGCAGCCTGTGGTGAAATCGATCCGCGTGCATCTAGGCCATCCAATCCAAATACATGGATTAGACTGTGCAGAGATTGTCTCCTTCAATTCTTGCAGGAACCGAGGACCATTGATAGTATTTTGCTAATATTTTTTGATATAGGTAATGAAATCACATGATTTTAAGTGTTACACGATCGTGGAAAGAAATCCTATGATTCTATATGGTTGGATCAGCTTGAAGACCACGTTTCCTATGAAAATGATCAAAATCAAACTCTTTAAGGAAAAGCTTGAGGTCAATAATGACATACCTCGATTCATCAGATGATTGGATTTACAATTGATCATAGAGCTTCAAATGCTTGAACCTAGCTTTCTTGCCAAAGGAATTAGATTAATTCCTTACGGATTGCTCCCTAGACCAACCCTTGAGTGATTTTTTGGCTTTGATGGTTTGTAGTAGTTAAGGACACTTGGGGGGAGGGGGAGCTTTCATTTAGCTTCTATTTTAATGTGTGAAGGTGTGTTTGTGCTCAATCCTCCATGGGGAAGTCTCCCTTCTTATTTTTCCATATGGCCGAGAACTCTATCTTCCTCCTTTTCTCTTTTCCCTCTTTCTTTCTCTCCTCCTTGGTTGTGTTTTCTTTCTTGATTGCTAATTGCCTTCATTGCCTTCACTTGAAGGCAGCCACCTTTGTTAAGGGATGGAGTTTGGCTTGTTGTGGGAAGAGGGGAAATTCAATTTCCCTTCTTCCCTCTTTTCTTCATTTCTTTTATTTTTTTATTTTATTTGCTGATTTGTTAATTGATTTAATGGTGAATTGCATTTCCCATTTCATTTTTTTAATTGAATGTGAATTGCATTGGTTGAAAGTGATTTGAATTTTCCTTAAGTTTGAGTTCAAAGTAGCCTATTTAGGTCATTTTGATTTAAAGAATTTATCTTACCTAATCTAGGCCTCAATGGACTCAAATTTCTTTATCATTGTGATCAAACATTTTTATTTGATTTTTTAAAAAATATTTTTGATGATTTATTTTGGTCAAATTTTAGTGGGTTGACTTTTGACTAGGTATTACTTAAGTCAATACTAGGTTGACTAGAGTTGACTTTAGATTTGACTTTGAACTTCCATTTTATTTTCATTGATTTACTTGATTTAATTTATGCTGGATATTTGACTTGATTTTTTATCAAACCAAGTAGATTGGATTTAGTTCAAAAATGCATTTCCTAAGTTACTAAGCACAATGACTTGGACATTGAATTAGGAAATCCTATTTGAACTTGAGATCTTCTCATTGCTAAAATGACCTCTTACAAAAATGAGGTCAACAAATGTAAAGATTAAGAATATCTTCTAGTACCGTTGTAATTTGAATTTCTTGATGGTAGTTTTTAACGACTTTTTCTTTTCCGTAAAAGTCAACTTTTAGCCTCAACATCAAATTCTAGAAATCAACATTGGTCTTAAAGTTCTATTTGGATTATAAAATAAATCATATATTAGTTCATCTAGTTTAAAAAGAGGGTAGAGTAGTAAAGCTTATAAGTCTACATCAAGTGCTTCTTCATAATATCACCAAAGAAAACATTTGATACCATATAACATTCACTTACATTAGTTTTATTTTTATAGGCCTTTTTGAAGGACACTTATAACATAATGATGGTGATTCTTTAAACATTCATTCTATATTATTATTGTCTTCTATAAGTTTAGCTCAAAGAGAAATAGCTCATTATTATGATTTTATAGGATCACCAAAATTTGAAGGAATAACTAATACATATCAAATGAATTATATCTTATTATTTGAAAAATAAATATTCCTAAAATGAGCAAAAATACACTTGAAATTTTGTGGGAAATTGCTAATAATAATGATGATGATGATTCTTGAAAATTGATTCTATATTCTAGACAATTTTAAGTTGAGGAATTTTTGGAAGACTAAGTAGAGGCATTGAGTCATTTTGAATATTGGGCTTTACATTTATGATACTAGGAGAAAAATTAGCAATCAATGGAAAAAGGAGCAGAGAAGTCTCAATATTGATTTGGATTTATTGTAATGTTTCTATTGGATGTGAATATAATTCTTTAGGATTAATAATAATTTATTAATTATGTTAGGTGCTTTCTTTGGCACATTTCCTATATTTTTCTGAAGCAAGAAGTAAAAATAATATTAATATTATAATAATATGCATTCCTTGGCACATATTCTTTTTCTCTTAGCGAATATAAAAAAAAATAAAATGATTCAATGATCATTAAATAAACTAGTAATAGTTTGGTCAGGAAGAGTTCTACTCCATGGCATATAAGGGCTTGAGGCAAGTTCTTTTTATAGGGAATACAAATGAAACTTATATAATGAACACAAAAGGAAAAAAAATTAAATAATGAGTAATAAAGAAATTGAGCATAGAACATGACTTATTTTTACTGATGAAAGTGTTGAGTTAAAAAGGGAAGCAATTAAATAAAATATTCATTAATAAGTCCACATCAAAAGAATGTGTAATGAAATAGACGTTAGTTTAGGAGTGATTTTTGGTTTTTGACTTCCTTAATCATAGCACAAAGATAAAGAACTCTTATGACATCACTAAGAAAATTAAGATATTGTAATAGGCATAAATGAATTTTAATTAATTATGTTTTGTTACACCATCCATCTATAACTAGACATGGTTGATCTTATTATAATAGCTAGAGACTTTTGTTAGGGATCTCACAATCTTATATATATATATATATATATATATATATATATGTGTGTGTGTGTGTGTGTAACATGATAGGGGAAATAGTAAATATAAAAATGTAGATAGAGACTAAGAAGCTATGTATCATATGCATTATTCAAAGTAATATATTTATAGGCCACTCAGCATCATTTTTCCAAGTTGACATAGGTAAGGATTTGTGGAATAGTAAATAATTACATTCCTTCACAAATATTCCCTTAAGACTTTAAAATAATATAATAATAAATCTTTAAGTAGAATTGTTTGCTCATTAGAATCACAGGTGAACTCATCATCCTCTTTGTGTGGAAGCCCTAGATTCACCAAAAGGTGGTAGTAAGTAGATCTTGAAATGGAAGAGAACTTTTGATTACAGGTCTAACTCAACTCACTGTTCACAATTTTGAATATTTTCAGCAGCTTAACATTATATTTACAAAAGCTCATGCTCTTTCTATTCTTCATATAATTGATGAAGTCCACCATGAATTTATGTCTAACCATGATTTGTTATACTTATAATCCGTATCATGTAGGAACACAACAAGTTCACTATTTCCAAGCCTTATTCCATGGCAGAAGAGGTCACAAACTCTAAAGGTAATACACTTGAAAGCATCATTAGAGGAAAGACATGGGAGAGAAAAATTATAAGAAAAACAAAGGAAATTATTAAATTTAATAGACTATATATATATATATATATATATATATATATATATATAATATATGTAGCAATTCAGAGGTTAGAGATCTAGTCAAATTAATGTGTTGAGACTAAGGTAAATTAAGATTTACAATAAATATCTAAAAAATAACTATAAATTAGTACCTTTTCCATGAAGAAGAGTAAGTGGTGTTCATGCTTTAGTTGATAGAGATCTTGTAAGTCATATGATTAAATTTCACATTTTAAATAAAGAATTTGATAGAATAATACCATGCCACTACTAAAATAATTGAATACAACACATGAACATAACTAAAATACAATCGTATCTTATAATGTTTGTGTCTATATATATATATATATATATAATATGATGGATGTGATTCAAAAGCAAGAATAACAAAATGAAAAATAGCCCTAGCCCATAAACGGACCTTAATGAGCATAGTTTGTACATATAACGATTGGAGCAAAAGTTAGAGATCGAAAATTATTGTTGAGACTACTATAAAAAAACTAGTAGCTCAAAGTGAAAATTCAGAAAAATAATAATAAGGTAAATTAAGATTTGCAATGTATAAAAAAATGATGCACTTACTTGTTAATGTAGAATACTACTCTCATGAAGAAGAGTTAATGGTAGTTTAGTTGGTAAAGGCCTTGAAAGTTGTTGTCAAGGTCCTGTGATTAAGTCTCACATTTATTAAATTTGAATTTTGACAATTAATTTTTTTTTAAAATAAAGTGCACATGTCCTCCTTTAAAAGAAAAGTAATATAAAATGAATTTAAATTTCTAGTATGTAGAATATGGTGAAAGAAATTAAATTACCTTATTGCTTAAGCTCAAACATGTTTTTGTTTAGTTGACTCCAACATCTAATTGTTTGAATTAATTCAATGCTATTTTCTTCAGCTTTGTTATCATCAAATAATGCATAAAAGGATGCATATGATGGCTTAAAATGTCGTTCTATTAACTCAACTAATTATGTGGAGACAATGAGCATTAATGGAGACAACGAGGACTATTAACTCAACTAATTATGTGCTAGCAAATGAAAACAAACAAAAAAGGTATGAAAATGATATTTGAAGTTATTTTAGAGAAATCTTTAAAGAGTCTCCCAAGACGCTCAATAAATTTATAATTTATCACATGAAACTGAACAATCAATATAGCAATGTTACAATAATCACTCTAAGCTATTTATTATATTATAAATACTTAATACTAAAATAATTTTTTATAAGCCTCAAGAATATCTTAACAATTTATTTGATTATTAAAAGAGATTAATATAACATATAATCATGTACCCACTGACTTATACAAGACATAAAAATTGGCATTTAGGTCTAGACACAAATAATTGACTTGTATTTTCTTATAAAATGTTAAGTCAACTTGTTAACTTTGACAACAAATTTGATAATGAGTCCTCGTGAAAAATAGAAATCTTGCATTACTTAATATATCAATTAAATATATTCAAATGTGACAATTTAGATAAGAAATAAGGGATTCCAAAATAAATTTACTTTTTAAGAATAAATACAAAATTTTGGAAGCTTTACATTTAAATTTTAGAGCATATAGTTTATCTTACCTCACTATGAGAAGCATGTCTTCTTATTTCATTATTTTGGAGAAGGGCTAATTATTCTTCTAAAATATTGAATAATTTATATGTTTTTAGAAAACCAGATAGAGTGAAAGTTTACACTTTAGCCTTGTTGTGAAATCCAACACACATATTTAAAGAGTGAACAAGAAAATCAAATTTAATGAAAATAAAAGAAAATACCATCTAGCCCAAGAAAAGCTTTCACTATATATTAATTATGGAGTACAAGTTTTCCCGATAACGGAATTACATAATTATATATGAGAAGGGCTGACAATACGAATCCCAAAATCAGATAACAACATCCATATAATCACGTTGTAAATATTAGTTAAAGATGATGGTGAGTAAAAATATTAAATGTTGTCATGATGAAGGCAATGAGATGAGGATAATTTAATGGCATACTTTGACAACCGTCAGTGGTGGTTTGATGTTTAGGATTTTTGCTTTAGAGCTCTCTCCTCTCTTTGCTGACATTCATAGGAAAGAGGCTATTTATGAGGAGGAGTGTTCTATATAAATATATGCAAAAAACCACTACTTCATACTAATGATTCCTTGATCATTTGATGTATTTTAAGTATTTGAATGCTCAAATAAAAGTCAATTAGAGATTTTAGATTCAAATTCAGATGCTCGATTTGACTATAAACACTCCATGTTTAAAGCTAATTATGGATTTAAGATATCCCAAAGTTTCCAAATGATATTTTAAGTGCTTGAACTAGTTCAATGAGTATCAACTTACTGAATTTCAAGATTAATTAGTAGAATTTTCTTGTCATATCAATATTTTTTAAAATTTTCATTATTTGAAGATTATGATACTCATAAGAAGATGAGGTCTTAATGATATAAAGAATTTGTGTTGCAATATAAATGGTATATGTACAAAAGTTAATTTAAAATAAATTGAAATTTGTTCTTCTTCAAGCAAACAAACATATTTTGATATATAATTTGAAAAATATTTATAATTTAAAAGTGTTTAGTTGAAGTTTGACTTGTTCATTATTTGTTAAATTTTAGTTGGCCTAAATAAAAAATTAAACTACTATTCAAGTTCAAATTAATTAGCCATACATTCAAAAAGTTGCAAAATATATAATAAATGGATTAGACTTTTGAACTAGTCAAATTCAAATTTAATATTTTGACTTATATAATAATATTGTGCATGGTTAACAAGTTAAACCCATTGAAGTATTATATTTAATTTTTATATCTCCATCATGATAGATTTTATTTTAGAAATAAAGTGTGGACGTTTTATTTCAAACACAAAACTATATAAATTTATCACTAGATGAAGATAGAATTATACCTAAGAGAACTTTTATGATTATTGATTTCAAACATTACATGGAGACAACGAAGCTAACTATTAACTAAAGTTATGTGAAAATGAAAACCAAACATGAAAATAATATTTGAAGTTCTTTTAGAGAAATCACAAAGATTCTCCCAAGAGTGGGGCTCAATAACTTTAAAATTTATCACATGAAACTGAACAATCAATATAGCAATGTTGCAAATCACTCTAAGCTATTTATTATAGTATAAATACTCAATAGAAATAATATTTGCCTCAAGAATACCTAAACAATTTGTTTGATTGTTAAAAGAGATTAATAATACATATAATCTAGATTTATACAAGACCAAAAATTGGTATTCAAGTTATCTAGATACCAAAAATAATGGACTTGTATTTTCTTATAAAAGTTAAGTCAACTTGTTAACAACAAATGAAATAATGAGTTCATCGTGAAAAATATATTCAAATCTTATTAGTTTTAATATGTAAATTAAATATATTAATGTGACAATTTAGATAAGAAATAAGATCCCAAATAAATTTACTTTTAAGAATACTAATACAAACATTTGGAAGCTTTACATTTGATTTTAGAGCATATAGTTTATCTTACCTCACTATTAGAAGCAAGTCTTCTTATTTCATTATTTTTGAGAAGGGCTAATTATTCTTCTAAAAATATTGTATAATTCATATTGTTTATTTTTTCATTATTGAAGATTAAGATATTCTCATAGAAGAAGAGCTTTCATGATTTCCCAAATTTATTCTTTTAATACAATAATCTTAACATAATAAATTTTAAGAAAATCTTCAAATAATTTGAAATTATTGATGGTTTTGGTGAATGTTTTGTTCACTTCAAAGTAAAGTATTTCATGAACACAATTGCTTAGCTTATAATTCATGTAAGTTATGCATAATTAATATTGCTATGAATTTAGTTCATTGAAATTGTAAAATATGTTTTGAATAATCTTGAATATATATACTAAAGATGTGTTTCTATGGAAAAAGATCAATAAAAAAATATTTGATATACACAAGTTTAATAGTTTTAATAATAGGACTCTAAATAATAGCTTTAATGGATATGTATTTTGAAATTGAAAAGCTTTTGACTAAGGAGAGAAATCAGCCATTTTGAATATTGGACTCTTAGGATCAATAATAATTTGTTATTGATGTTAAGTGTTTTCTTTTGGCACATTTTACAAAATGGATCTCATGCCAAAGAAAAAAGTAATGAGAATAAATCTCATTTCACTCAAATATCACCTTTATCTAATAATCTTAGCATGAAATCAATCCAAATAATATCAAGTGATTTTATATTAATTTTCATTAAAACTCTTGTAATCAAAATCTTAGAGACAACATCAATAGAAGAATCCTTATCGATGGTTGTTAAAAAAGAAAAATTCTTAAGATTTAATGGAAGAGTTATTAATGCTTAGCTAGAATATATAAATGCTTTAATCATCAAATGAACATTAATGCATTGATGGGAGAAGAGTTATACTTCAAGGCATGTAAGAGTTCAATTTCAAACCATGCATTCTTTCTTCCATGAACAAGAGAGAAGATCATGAATTTTGAAAGGGATGGCCACAAATGGGAATTATCAATACATACTAAGCAAAATGGAAAAGCCTCTAAGAAGATATGAGAGCAAACAAATGATGGAAAAAAAGAGAAAGAAATTAATTAAAATATATAAGGTAAGATTAAACTTGAAAATTCAAAATGAAAAGCAATCATTAGTGTCATGATAAGAAATGAAAAGAAAGTTTTAGTTTAATTGTTCATAATCTTTCATAGGACTACAATATCTTATAAAAATTAGAATTTAATAATAAAGAAAAAGTAAAAAAGATATACATATATAAAGAATGATAGATGTAATGAATGTAAGAATAATAAAATGAAAATGAAGCAAAAATAAAAAATAGATGATAATTTAACATGCAACAATTGAAGTAGATAACAAAATAATTAATGTATAAAGACTAGTAAAATAAGTAGCTCAAAGTGGTATTTTGAAACATAAAAGTAAATTAAGATTGACAATACAACATATAGATCTGATGTACTTACTTAGGGTTGATGTAAATGTTTTCTCCCAAAGAAGGCAAATGGTGCCTAGCTTAGTTGATAAGGATCTTGGAATTTATTGTCAGATGATTAATTTCCACATATAGTAAATTAATATTTTAACACTTAATTTTATCACAAAAAAAAGTGCAAAACTTATCTATATCATACCCTTATTTAAAGGAGAAGTGTAACAAAATATGTCCAAACTTGATTTCAAAATTCTCAAAAAAATATTGGGCATGCTTGAGTGTTTCATAAGTCAATTTTGGTCTCTCTCTCTCTCTCTCTCTCTCTCTCTCTCTCTCTCTTCTATCTCTCTCTCTCTCTCTCTCTCTTATATTTGTTACTATGGATAATTGAAGGCTAAGACATAGTTATATAGAGTAAGAAGCACTCAAAAAAAACCAATGGTGCTATATATTATTTGTTTCAAGCTTATCTCTTTGTATATATGTCATTAAAACTCAAGCACATAAACCCTAGCAAGTGTGATCCTTTTTTAGGGTTTGTATAACAAGATTGTAAAAGTTATTATAAAATAAACAATGGTGTAGATATCTAGGGTTTTTATTTGTCGATTAACATTGAGATGGGATCACTTTCAATAAAATGTCTTTGAAGAAAGGAATAAAAAAATTTGCTATCAATAAATGTGGAGCTAAGTTGCTTTTCCCATGGATTAAAATCAATGTTGATGGAAGCTCAAAGGATGGCCAAGGCTTTCTAATGGGAGTGGTATATATAGTGATTTTTTGGGTTAACATACTTTCACATAATATCCCTGTGGTTTTAATGTGTTTTTGCTAGATATTACTTTCATATAATATCCCTCTTCAATTTTAATGTTTTTTTGATATTTAGGTTCTTAAATTTACTTAATGTTTGTGCTAGTAGAGGTTTTATAACATTTGAATTGAATTAATAGATGCTTTATGTGTAATTTAAGTAACAAAAATTTAAGTGGTTTTACACTCTTAGAGAAATTATAAGTGAGTTGTGAATTTTAAATTTTAAGAATTCACATATATACCTTAAAGAGCTTGTTGGTTGTGTTGAACTAGTTGGTCAAATAAGAGTTTTACTTGACTTGATTCTTTTCTAGCATGAAGTCCCTCTCTAGAGGGATGCTTAGAATAGATAAATGGGGCATCCCTAAGTCAACTTTATACTTGAATGATTATTCTTAATTTAAGGTTCCTTATTCCCTAGTTTTCACCTACCTTTATTAAATTTGAATTAATATAGAAGGTTGTGCTTGCTCGTTTCTAGCTTATTTGAAAGTTATTTTCATTTTAACAAGCACATCAAATACTGCATATTTAATGTGCAAAAGCTCAATTTGTGTAAAAAGCAATCATATAGAATTGCATATGTACTTTTGTTTATGTAAAACATTGATGTATAAATCAATTAAATTCTGGCCAAAAATTAGTTTTGAGGTCTTCAAATCTTGATGCTCAACCCAAGTCAAAATTTTGTAACTCATTAGCAAGCTAGACCTATATTTACTTAAGAAAGTTTATTCAACTTGTTAACTTTGTCAATAAATTTGATAATGGTCCCATGAAAAAAGATAGTTGTATTACTTTTAATATGCATACCAATTAAATATATTCAAATGTGATAATTTAGTTAAGACAATGTACAAATATTAGCATAATAAATAATTTTACTCTTAAGACTAGTAATACAAAAACTTAGAAGCAATACATTTATCTTTTAGAGGACATAATTTTGTCTCACTCTACAAGCATGTTTTCATATAGATCATTATTTTGGAGAAGTGTTGTTCGTCTTAATAACATCAAATAATTTATTTATTTATTTTTTAATTTTCAATTTTCATGTCTAAGATATTCTAGAAGAAGAGTTCTTCATACTTTTCCACCTTCTATTCTTTTAATTGACTAAATCAATCTTCAAAAAAGATTAAGAATATTGTTTTACCTCCATGTGTGATACATCAATCGAGTTAAGCTCAAAATCTAAAATCGACCTTTGTAATAAATTTCACAAATGAGCAAATACACTTGTTATCACCAAAAATCAGAACCTCCGACGATGAATGGACTATGTGAATGTCAAAATTGGTCAAAATATAAATATTAGCAATCTAATCCATCAAGTGATCGAGCTATGAAACAATATCAGTCAGGTCAGATAAATGATCCGATGAAGTCATTGAATGAATGTAAAATTGATTGGAATATAAATATTGCAAAATGATGATTGAGTTGTCAATAGTCAATGCACATAGGAGTTGAAAATAATGATGTTCAAATGACCTTGTCATAAACAATTAAGTCATAGTTTTGAAATAGAAATTATTAAATGAGATTATTGACATAATTTGGATGAGTCTACATAAATGTCGAATCCAAGTGGATGTTAATTTTGAGCCAAAATTGATCCAATTGACTTAAGAACCAAATGTTTTCACATGAAAGGACTACTTATCAAATATTGGAACAATCTTAAATCAACATACATATTAACTATATAATGATGATCATAAAAAAATTCAAATTAAGGATTGATTTAATAAAAAAAGATATAAATTAATATTAATATATAATCCTAAGATTATATCCCATTCACTCTAGTGTGCCAAGTAGTCCCTTCTTAAAACACGATTTTCTCTTCTAGTCTGATTACAAATCAAGCATTTTAGTGATTTTCAATCCTCTTAGATAATGCGACTTTATTCTTTCAACTGCGCTCCAAGCATGATCCTCCTCCTAATTTTATTCGCGCTCCTTAATAATAAGTTTCCTCATCTTTATTTTTTCCTTAATCATTTCATCTTAAAGCTTAAGTAGAAAAGGTTCTCCCCTTTCTTTTCCTTCCTTCCTTCTTCCCTGTCCCTTCATTCATTTTGTAAATCTCCCTTCCCCATCTATCCATTCAAAAAATAGAATATCCTTATTAAGCACACATCCACTAATTTTCATTCTTCTGATGTTTCTTGACTTAAGAGGATAATGTGGTTATTCTTGGTTTCAACATTTCTATCTTTCCAACATCTCCTTCAAGAATAAATCCTCCTCCTTCAAATACAAGCAAGCACAAAGCCTTTTCCTTTAGGGTTTTAGTTTAGGCATTGGGTTGTGGTTTAGAGATTTGAATTATAATTTTGTGAGATCACTTTAAAAAAGTGTGAACATTTAAGATATGCTCTATTGTTCAAAATGATTGTGAAATAGGGGATGATAATAGTAGGATTCAAGTTGGATGGTTGAAGACTAAATGCATTTGGCCTATTGTATTCAAAAAAATTCCACAAGAGAGCATTTGGCCTATTACTTATGGATGATTAGCTTAAGTCTTATAGATAAAATACAAAATGAATATATTCATAAAAATATTTGTTTGTGCAAGTTATTTTTAAATTTACATAATCTTAATGTGGTTGATTATTTTTAAATATTAAATTCATAACTCATCTTTGTTAAGAATGTGTAGAGAGTTGATCTTATTCTATGGAGGCAAACAAAGTGTATGACAGTCATTCCAAGTTATATGGGTGGTCAAATTGTCCAATTAAAATTCTTAGGCACATCACCTTATGGATATGAAAACAAAGAATTAGAGATCACTACATATTGATTGAGCATCACAAGATGACATGTCGCTATCTAGTGGATAACATATTTAATTTACATTTTTGATGATGAAGTTTGTAGTTATTTAAGCTTCTGTAAATTAGTGTTGTATGTAGTCAAAGATGCCAATGTTGCATCCATAGTTTATGAGTCTATTTCACAGGGCCAATATGGTTGGCTACCTACACCTTCTAGATATGATCTTGGGAGCACCTTGATGAGGCCGATACATGTGCCATATATCCAAATGATCTTAACAGCTCATTGGATTGAGGTAAACATTAAAACATTATGCTTATATTGTACTAATGTATTGTGCAACAAGTGGAAGATATGCTAGATGCCAATGGTGAATGTGGCAATATATAAGAATGAGTTGGATGGTTGCTACACATATAAGACTTTAAAGTAGTTATTAAGTCTACTTTCTATAATGTGTGTACATATTTTAATATAATTTTTAATATATGCAAGTGATTTGAGAACCATACAGAGATCATGCAATCTATCAAATGTATGCTCGAAGTTTTAATATTTGGTTATCATGAGTTTTGCTCATCAACTAGAAGACGAGTGGAACCTACGATCGAAAGTGAATTGAGACAATTTGACTTATAGAGTTGGTGTGTGTAATGCAACCCACATTCAAAAATGTGAATCGAGGTAAAGGAGATGTAGACTAGTTGATTACCATTCACATTACGCTAGGATGAAAGAGATTATGTAGTTGAAGGCTTGGATGAAGATGAGGCGATACGTATCAATCAACATGTCGGTTTGATCTTGCTTCTCAATTTTTTTAGCCAGAGATCCTCCCATGCTTATTAGCTGTGGAGTGCATATATGTAAGTATTTATATAAGTATTCTGCTAAATTCAATATGTTATATACCTACTTGAGGCTAATTTCAAAGCTATTTTTCATTGTAAGAGCACATCTTGACTTAGACATCTTTCACCGCACACCATGAGATGAGCATGTGTTCTGTGGATAGATAGTAAGGGCTATGCAAAGACTTGATGTTTATATATATGCACACTTTATAGGAGCCTACAAAGGATATCCCACAACATGATACGACCATCTACATATAATGAGCTAGGTTCTTCTACTTATAATGAGTATAGCCACCTTTTTTTTTCATCAAAGAATGTACAAATTCTCAAGATCTTGCATTGAGGGATCATATGTGATCATCCACTATGTCCATCAAGACAAAAGAGTAGTGCATCCATGTACATATGTTAGCTTTAGATAGTGTCTGTGTATATATATGATTCATGTGTTTTTTATTGTATTAATGTGGGATGTATCATTTTTCTATATTGTAATCTTACTTATCTTGGATTTTTATTACATTGCATTATTTTGGTAATCCTTATGTGTTTGGACACAAAAACAACATATCCTTGATATTCCTCTAGTGTTTGGACACAAGCAATAGCTCTAGGATACATATCCTGATGACAATCTAAAAACATATAGATAGTTCTATACTATTCTATCATTTCTTTAATAAATGTATTGCATACATGTAATAAACATCCATAACATAAAGCAAAAAAGATAATGGCTTAAAACCAATCCTTGATGTAATCCAATTGAAATAGAAAAAATGTATTATTAATCCTTTATGTCTTTGGAGCCAAGTAATGGCTCTTGTATATATAGCTAGTAATATCTATATGTTTCTTAAACTCTCCAAAACTTATCTTGAACTTTAACATGCTTTTAAATCAACAATACCATATGGCAATTTTAAAAAAAATTTAAGTAATTAATGGAGTATCAGATTTCTTAAGCTATGGATTATGTGACTAGCTTTCATTAAGCTTGCAGGATTTGATGTAGAGTCAACCCTAAAGATGACTATTTAAAATAAATTTTTTTCATGATACTTACTTTTGTTAATTACATTTTAAAGATTTTATTTTTAAAATTATGATGATTATATATATATATATATATATATATATATATATATATATATATATATATATATATATATATATATATATATATATATGAATTTTAGAAAATCCATTTAAATATTTTAAAAATGTTAATGGGCAATAACAATCATCCAACTTTTGTAAGGCTTCCTTTCTAGCCACTAAAGAGGAAAATATTTCTCATTTACAAACTAGTGTGGTTCAGATTCATGAAGCTTGAATCTACATGTATTTGTAAAAAATAAATGGAAGTGTTGTTGTTTGATAATACTATTATTATAGAAGTTGTTCTTTCTTAGAATTCTCTCTTAATCAGTTGGTAGATACTATCCATATTCAAGTGATTGATGGTAGAAATACAATAGAAATTCAGAAATCTAGAAAAGATATCTCAAAGATTTTTTATTTTATTTTTTTGTTTGAGAAAGAAGAAATTTTTGTTAAACACTAACAAAATAGATATCTATGATATGAGTTGAACAAGAAAATTGATACTATTGTTGAATTAATATTATATGGATACTTATAATGATCAGAGATGAACAATATCAAAGTCAAGCTTTCATAAAATTTTATTGAGTCTATCACTTCAAACCCTCATGAGAGTTTAGATTACAGAAATTTCTCACTATGTTAAGAGGATTGAAGCGATAAAACAAGAGATCAACAATGATGATAAGCTTGAGAAACAAAGTCGGATCAAGTATTATCATATGGTAGCTTTTGACAATTATTTGAAAGTTTTATCTGAATAATTTGACCAAATTTTAATAAAATATATAGATCTCAAAGTCAATAAATTTATTTTAAGATATGTGTAATTTGAAAAAATAAACTATATATTATATTTGTTTTAAAAAAAATTTAATAACTTCAAAATAAATTATATCATAATAAATTGATAAAAAATTACTTAATAATCTCAACATTTTTTATTTGCTAGATAAATATCTCTAAAAAAATTTGTTTGAAGATTTTAATCTTTTGAACTTATTCTTAACAAAACTCCTTGTATGTTATTTTGTAATATATATTCTTCCTTTAATGAATATATATATTTTTTCTAAATAATATTAAGATACATGAATGAAATTCACATTCATTTTGTCATGAAAGTGGAGCAAGAAGGACCTCCCATTCTCATCTCATTCTCAAGAGCTTTAAACATATACATTTTAGACAAATTAGAACATGATAGTAATCAGCTCTCAAGAGGAGCTCTTCATATTTTTGTAAGACCTCATCTCTCTCTCTCTCTCTCTCTCTCTCTCTCTCTCTCTCTCTCTCTCTCTCCACTTTCTCTCTTTTCACTCTATATGTTACTATGGATAATTTATGAAAGAAGCTTATATAAGAAGCATGAGAAAAAAAACCAATGGTGCTATATCTATATCTTCTTTATCTCTTTGTATAGCCTTTTCAATGTGGTTGCACAAAACCTTAGTGTAATCCATTTTAAGGTTTAGGGTTTGTATAAGGCACATGGATTGTAAAGATATTATAAGAAAATGAAATGAGTTCAATTTGTCTTTTTGTTATTTGTTCTAGAGATTGCATTTAATGCTTGATTCTTTTGCTTGGTGGAATAAAGGAAATAAGGACATAATATTTGACTTGAAGTGTAAGGTGATTTAAAACAATCAATTTTTTATTGGGATAGTTTTCATTGGAGCCAATTCAAACTAATAATGAGGAGAAATAGAGAGAATGTTATTTTTTAATATAACCAAATAACATGGTATCACTCATCTTCAACTCACTTTCTCTAAAAAATATAAAATAAGTCTCCAACTTAAAAAATATGTAAATAACTCAATCATTAAACAAGAAACTTTTATGATGTAATAAATGAGTTGATTATAACTAAAACCTAAATGCTTTTAATTTCTATTGTCAACCTCATTTTTAACATCTCATGATAATGTACTCTGTTACTATGCTAATACATGAGTGAATGAGTAGATGCCACTATCAATTTACTTTTTTAGTATTTTAGAGTAGTTAAAGTAGAAATCACACACTCATATTAATATCAATTCTAATTTCTTGATTTTTAGATGGAACTAAAATTGATCTACTAACCAACCAAACTAATGTTATGAATGATGCCTATTTTTACTATAATTTTTATTATAGTGATACATATAAGAATATCTTGAGATAATTTTTTATCATGCTCAGAAATCTCTACCCTTCTTAGAGGGATGCTTAGAATAGATAAATGGGGCATCCCTAAGTCCTAACTTTAGACTTGAATGATTTTTCTCAATTTAAGGTTCCTTATTCCTTAGTTTTCACCTACCTTTATTAAATTTGAACAATACATAAGGTTGTGCTTATTGTTCAGCTTGTTTGAAAGTTATTTTCATAAGCTTAACACTAATGCTCATCAAATACTTGGCATATTTAATGTGCAAAAGCTCAATTATGAAATAGAAATAATAGAATTGCAAATGTACTTAGATTTTGTAAAAACTTGAAGTCTAAATCAATCAAATTCTTGGCCAAAAATTAGTTTTCAAAGGGTCTTCAAATCTTGAAGATCAACCCAAGTCAAAATTTTGTAACTCATTAGCAAGGTAGGCCTATATTTACTCAAGAAAGTTTAGTCAACTTGTTAACTTTGTTAATAAATATGATAATAGGTCTCCTGTGAAATGATAGAAATCTTGTATTACTTTTAATGTGCATGTCAATGAAATATATTCAAATGTGATAATTTAGTTAAAGCAATGTACATATATTAGAGCTTAAGACTAGTAATACAAACACTTAGAAGCAATACATTTATCTTTTAGAGCACATTATTTATGTTATCTCACTACTAGAAGCATGTTTTCTTATATTAATCTTTATTTTGATAAGTGTTCTTCTTTTTAATAACATCAAATAATTTATTTTTTTATTTTTCTTTTTTTAATGTCTAAGACATTTTCATAGAAGAAGAGTTTTTCATACTTTTCCACCTTCTATTCTTTTTTAATTGACTATATCAATCTTCAATAATAAAGATTAAGAATATCTTCTAGTATTGTAATTTGAATTTCTTGATGGTAGTTTTTAGTGACTTTTCTTTCCTAAAAGTCAACTTTTAGTAACATTCAAATTCTAGAAATCAACATTGGTCTTAAAGTTCTATTTGGATTATAAAATAAATCATATATTAGTTCATCTAGTTTAAAAGAGGGTAGAGTAGTAATCTTATAAGTCTACATCAAGTTCATAATATCACCAAAGAAAACATTTGATACCTAGATATGTATTCATATTACATTAGTTTTATTTTCATAGGCCTTTTTAAGGATGCTTATAACATAATGATGGTGATTCTTAAACGTTCATTCTATATTATTATTGTCTTCTATAAGTTTGGGGTTCTACTCAAGAGAAATAGCTCATTATTATGACTTTATAGGATCACCAAAATTTGAAGGAATAACTATACATATCAAATGAATTATATCTTATTATTTGAAAATAAATATTCCTAAAATGAGAAAAAACTTGAAATTTTGTGGGAAATTGCTAATAATGATGATGATGATTCTTGAAAATTGATTCTATTTTCTAGACAATTTTAAGTTTATATATCATATTAATGCACCTTTTTTAATATCTTCATGTATAACAAAAAATACACAACATCTTTATCAACTTCAACATTTTGAATAAAATGCTAAGTATCATGTCAATTTAAAATTAAGGAAATAACATCATTAATACAACTAAATTATAGGAGTGAGAAATGTAATAATAATTAGTTGAGTAAAATACTAATAAATTATCATTTTGGCCACAAACTTTATAAATAATTGAGAACACTATATTTTTAATTGTTGATAATTGATCATTTCATCAAAATAAAAAATATATATCTAATGATAATAGATCACATTAATATTTATTTATACATTAAAGAATAATATAGTTAGTACATAAACTAATAGAATTGGACAATATGTCTATTAAAAAATTTAATAATAGTTTTATTATTTTAATGATTTAATGCTTATATTATCCTATTTTAATCATAGATATTTAATGTAATATTTTCCATGATAAATGATAAATTGTCATTTTAAAAATATAAGAATTATCCAGCATTTTAAATGAGAGTGTCAATAATAACTAATAGAAGTTAGATGATTTTTTTGGGAATGCTCCTAACTATATTTAGTTTAATATTTGAGTGGGATATGAAAATAACAAAGGTAGTTTATCATTTGTTTGTAATAAACCAAAAAAGACCAACCATCCATAAGAAAAGCCACAATTTGTCTTATCAAAGATCAAGAAAAGCCACATTTGTCTTATCAAAGATCTTGATGTATAATCGATGAAAATACATGAAATAATTCTAAGCTTGGGGTATGAATGGACAAACAAAAAACTTTTGCTCCTATTTAAGGAAAAAAACTTTTCTTGGGTGGAACACAACCCTTTCTAGAATATCATTAATGTTTGTTATGCATGGTTAAGATTGTTATGAATTTAGGCCTCATTAATTTATAAAAATTACAAATGTTTTTGAATCATCCTTCTACATGAATATCGCATGTTCTTAAAAACTTGAGAAGATCAAAAAAAAAGAATTGATATGGTTATTAAAAAAGTTTCACGTTGAGTTAAAATAATGAATCCACTTTCATTCCTCATATATAAAATGAATTAATTTTTGCTTGTTAATCTTAAATTCATATTTTCTTTGATGCATAATTGGTAATTAGTTAGAGCTAATGAGATTAAGATATCAAAAAGATCTCAAAAGTTTTTTAAAGAAAATATTTTTTTGAATGATTCTTTTTAGTTTAGTGACTTTATATTTATTTAAAAGTAGTATCTCATTATTTTTTATTAAAGTATGTAATTAGTTTTCATAAAGTAATGTCATATATCCTTATTAATGGTGAACTTAAGAGAAATAATGAACATAAGGATGAAAAATAAATAAAGAAACAAAAAAAAAGAAGAAGATATCT
>CM038228.1:48038403-48088403 GCA_021442155.1 Cymbidium sinense | reverse complement strand
ATTAATTTATTTCTTATTCCATGCAAGCAAGCATACTCATTGCATGAATTTCATTTCAAATATATTCAAGGTTCACACATTTGTCCCATGATTCACATTATTAGTTAAGGAATCATATTAGGTTAATTAGGCCATAATTATTCAAAAAAAAATTGCATGATATATATTATAAACAAGTTAGACTCACTTTGGATCGAGTGAGATTCAAATTAAATAAAACATATTGGGTCAACTTCAGTCAAACCATTAAAGTTAATAGAGTTAATTTTTCTATTTCCATAGCATGTCAGTATGCTTATATATTTTAGAAAGAAAGTGGATGTTTTATTTCAAAAAAAAAACTATATAAATTTTAAATAGATGAAGTCATGATAGAATTATACCAATAGAACTTTTGGCATGATTATTATTTCAAACATTACATGGAACAAAGACTATTAACTAAATAATTTATTATAGTATAATATTGAAATAATATTTTAAAAGCCTCAAGAATACCTAAATAATTTGTTTGATTGTTAAAAGAGATTAATACAACATATAATCAAGTACCTATTGATTTATACAAGACCAAAAAATTGGCATTCAAGTTAGGTCTAGATACGGAAATAATAGACTTGTATTTTCTTATAAATAGTTAAGTCAACTTGTTAACTTTGTCAACAAATGTGATAATGAGTTCATCGTGAAAAAAAAATAGAAATCTTGCATTACTTTTAATATTTAAATTAAATATATTCATATGTGACAATTTAGATAAGAAATAAGGGACCCCAAATAAATTTATTTTCAAGAATAGTAATACAAACATTTGGAAGCAATACATTAGATTTTAACATATAGTTTATCTCACTATTAGAAGCATGTCTTCTTATTTCATTATTTTGGAGAAGGGCTAATTATTCTTCTAAAAAATATTGTATAATTCATAATTTTTATTTTATCATTATTTGAAGATTAAGATATTCTCATAGAAGAAGAGTTTTTTCATGCTTTCCCAACTTCTATTCTTTTTTTAATACACTATATCAATCTTCAAATAATAAAGTTTAAGAATATCTTCTAGTGCCATTGTAATTTGAAATTATTGATAGTAGTTTAGGTTTGAATGGATTTTCCCCTCTTCAAAGTAAACTATTTCATAGGTGGAACACAACCTTTGCTTAGCTCCCTATAATTCATGTAAGTTATGCATAATTAATATTGCTATGAATTTAGGCCTCATTGAAACTACAAAAAATATGTTTTGAATAATCTTGAATATATGTATATCTAGCATGTTTCTATGGAAAACATGGTAAGATCAATGAAAAAATTTGATATGGTTACTACAAGTTTACTAAGAGTTAAAATAATAGATTTTCTTTCATAATTTCTAAAACAAGTTACATTTTCCCCATTTATAGTTAAATCACATTTTATTATATTTAATGCATACTAGTAAATAGTTAAAATCTAAAGAAATAAAGTTCAACACACAAGGATCCCAAAATTGTTTTAGGAAAATATTCCATGAATGATTTATTTTAAGTTTTATTGATTTTATATTTTTTAAAATTAAGATCACATTATTTCTAGTATGTGTGCTATAAGTTTTCTTATAATATCACATATCTTTATTAAAAAAATTGTGCACTCAAGTGCAATAATGAACACAAGGATGAAACATAAAGGGAAATATAATTTATTTGATTTGACAAGTTTTCCTTTGTTCATGAGGCATGGTTGGCAAAAATAATTTGGATAATTGACTTATATTAAAGTGTACATAAAGAAGGGTTGGGTGCATGAAATTGAATCATTCTTATACTCTACCAACTAAAGTAATAAGAGTGATAGAAATATCATTATGGATTTACTAAGGAGAAGAGGGAGGTGGGAGAACATATCTTCCATCATAAGAATGATCATAATTGAGGCCAAGGTAGTAGTTGAAGAGATGTGAGACCAACTTCTAGAGTGAGATTATCAACAATAACATCAATTTTAATATTAGTAGGCAAAAAAAAAGATAATTAAAACAAATATGTATTTTGAAATTGAAAAGCTTTTGATGACTAAGGAGAGACATCGAGCCATTTTGAATATTGGACTTAGGATCAAATAATTTGTTATTGATGTTAAGTGCATTCCTTGGCACATTTTTTACAAAAATGGATCTCATGCCCAAGCAAAGTAATGAGAGAAAAAAGCTCAACTTTCACTCAAATATCACCTTTTACTAATAATCTTAGCATGAAATAATCCAAATAATATCCAAGAAATTTTAAGTGATATTAATTTTCATTAAAACTCTTGCAATCAAAATCTTAGAGACAACATCAATAGAAGAATCCTTATGTATGGTTGCTAAATAAAGAACACAATGAGAATAAGATGGCCTTATCAAATAGGTAGACTCTTAAATAAGAAGATGCTATCTAAATAATAGGAAAATTTTCATTAGAAGTTGGAATATATAAAAATTATGGTATGCTTAGCTAGAATATATAAATGCTTTAATAATCATCAAATGAAAAATTAATTCTTTGATGGGAGAAGAGTTATACTTCAAGGCATATAAGAGTTCAATTAAATTCAAACCATAAAAGCATTCTTTCTTCCACGGTGAGCAAGAGAAGATGATCATGAATTTTGATAGGGATGGCCACACTATGGGAATTATCATTAAATACATACTAAGCAAAATGGAAGAGCCTCTAAGAAGATATGGAGCAAACAAATGATGGAAAAAAAGAGAAAGAAATTAATTAAAATATAAAAGGTAAGATTAAACTTGAAAATTCAAAATGAAAAGCAATCATTAGTGTCTTATGATAAGAAATGAAAAGAAAGTTTTAGTTTAATTGTTCCAAATCTTTTCATAGGACTACAATATCTTAAAATTAGAATTTAATAATAAAGAAAAAAATTAAAATATATATATAAGAATGATAGATGTAATTGAATGTAAGAATAACATAAGAAAAAAGGAAGCAAAAAATAAAAAAAAATAGATGATAATTTACACATGCAACAATTGAAGTAGAGATACCAAAGAGTGAAATTAATGTATAAAGACTAGTAAAATAAGTAGCTCAAAGTGGTTATTTAGAAACATAAAAAGTAAATTAAGATTGACAATACAACATATAGATCGATGTACTTACTTAGGGTTAATGTAAATGCTTTTCTCCAAAGAAGAGCTAATGGTGCTAGCTTAGTTGATAAGGATATTGGAAGTTATTGTCAACGTCGAATTTCCACATATATTAAATTAATATTTTAACACTTAATTTTTTATCACAAAAAAGAGCAAAACTTATCTATATCATACCCTTATTTAAAGGTGTAACAAAAATATGTCCAAACTTGATTTCAAAACTTCAATCCTTATTTCCAAATTTCAGTTCAAAAAAATTTGAATAAACATATATATGGAATAATGCCACTACTAAATAATAATACTACACATGAACACAACTAAAATACAACCATTTTGCAAATTTCCAACTATTTAAAATATATGAAAAAAAAGTTATTAAAATTATATTGCATAAATTAAATCAATTCTTACTACAAAATATACATTACAGCTATAGTTATAAAATATAATAAAATATGCATATGCAAAAAATTAAAATAAAATAGAACTTTGAGTTTGAAGAATATGGTGAAACAAATTAAATTACCTTAATGCTGCTCTTAAACATGACTTTATTTAGTTACCTCCAATATCTTAGCTTGAATTAATTGCAAGCTATTTTCTTCAGCTTTATTATCATCATAAACGCTTAAGAGGATGCATATGATGGCTTAAATTGTAGTTCTATTTATAACAATTGCAAAATAATTGCATCTATTTAATTATTTCGCTATTACATTCATACTAAATGCTTGGATTTCATTCAAAAGATATTTAAGGTTCACACATATGTCCAAAGATGCACACTTTTTTTGTTGATACTAAAATCAACATTTTATCATGTCTCTATGATTTTATGAGAATTTAAACTGATTTATAAAATATTTTGTATTCACTTTAATGTGAGAAGATGATGAATTTATTTGTTAAAAGCATCATACCACTACAAATATACCAAACAATTTGAAGAAGTGACACAAAGTAATTGTGTATTGTCTTCCAACTTTAGCTACTCCATTCTTTCAATTCCCAATATCGATAAATACAATCATATTATATAAATGAATAAACTAATGTAATTATGCCTATAATAAATAAATTGATTTTTTTAAAATGAATAATAATTTATTTTATAAATAAAAATAATTAGATCTAATTTTATAACAAGATTTTGCTTTAAAATTCTGACATAATATTAATTTTCTTTATTATGAATAGTCATCCGTAGTAATTTATACTATTAGATTATTATGTTTTATGACAGATTTAAGTCTATACAAATTAATAATATCGCCAAGTTTCCAAGAGTTTTAATATGAGATCAATTATTCCTATTTATCAAATATACTAAATTATTATCTTTATTTGAAATTCTGAAGAGTTGTTTGCTTTGATAGAGAGTCTTGAATAAAAATATATATATATATAATATATATATATATATATATATATATATATATATATATATATATATATATATATATATATATATATATATATATATATAGAGAGAGAGAGAGAGAGAGAGAGAGAGAGAGAGAGAGAGAGAGAGAGAGAAAAAAGAAATTGACTTATAAAAACACTCAAGTATGCCTCTCATCATGGGGTTTTAATATAAAGAATTTTGAAATATATATTCATATAAAAATACCATAATTGATTTTTACTCAAATATTTAAATTTTTTGAATTGAAAAAATAATTATTAATATATTTAATCCAACTTTAAACTTTCTTAAATTGACTCTCTTATAATTAATTTCTTGCATGAAATGCCACAAACTCAAGTCAATTATCAAGCAAATATTAAGTACTCACAAAATTACCTGATAAAGTGACCACATCGGTGGTGTGGAGCCGAAGAAGGGACCCTCCATTCTCATCTCATTCAAGAGCTTTAAACACCTCTCTCCACACCACTTTAGACAAATTTAGAACCACATAGTAATCTAATTGACCTTCTTGAAAACATGCACAAAACAAAATTATCAAAAACTCAAAGCATATTCTTTCATAAGAACATTCTCTCTCTCTCTCTTAAAAAACATTTATAAAAACAAAATTATCACTAAACCATCTATCTCTCTCTCTCTCTCTCTCTCTCTCTCTCTCTCTCTCTCCACTATATATGTTACTATGGATAATTGAAGGTGAAGAGAGCTTATATCGAGTAAGAAGTACTAAAAAAACCAATGGTGCTATATATCTATGTTCAAGCTTATCTCTTTGTATAGTGTCACACCCGATGGGTGCACATAAACCCTAGCATAAGGGACCCTAAATAATTTTACTCTTTAAGACTAGTAATACAAACACTTAGAAGCAATACATTTATCTTTTAGAGCACATAATTTATGTCATCTCACAACTAGAAGCATGTTTTCTTATATAAATCATTATTTTGGTGAAGTGTTGTTTGTTCTTCTAATAACATCAAATAATTTATTTTTTTACTTTTTCTTTTTTTAATGTCTAAGACATTTTGATAGAAAAAGTGTTTCTCATACTTTTCCACCTTCTATTTTTTTTAATTGACTATATCAATCTCCAAATAAATATGTTGGTGTTTTCTAAAATAGAGAAAAGAAATGACACCACATAGAGTTTAGAATATTATTAGATGACCAAATATGACATTAAGAATAAGCATATTATCTTGAAAAGATAAACATGCTCTCGTAATGGATTCAATCATTTCAATAAAAGACTCTAAGGCTAATGGGTCTTTTGTACCGTGAACTACATGAAAAGAAGAATAGGTCTATGGGATCATGGTTCCCTATCAAAGCAAGCCTCTATAGTTAATTACATCTTAGGAATGGTCTCTTCTAAGAATACTCTCAATTAAAGAAACAAGTAGTTATTCCTAAAGACTACTAAGGTAGCTTTCAAAGGAATGATTTTTGGAAATTCAATTAGGAGATTTCCAAATTGGAGAGAGTTATTTTTAAGAGTCAAATGGAAAAGAGTAGGAAATGTCTATTGATATTGGGATGCCCAGTAGATATTTCATCTATTCTATGATTGGGCTTCAAATTTGGGTTTAAAGTTATCAGTTTCTTAGAAATTTAGGGCTTAGATTCTAGTAGTATAAGACTGCAAAAATGCCTAGGGTTGAAGACTTATTCCTAAAAGGATGCTTTAACCTAATCTAGGCTCTCACACATGTCGATGCTAAAATTCTATCCTTGGGAATCATTGGCCATTCTCCTCACATGAGAGAACTAGCCTATCTACTTCTGACTTATACTTGGAGAAGGCTACCAACTAACACCACCAAAGCATTTTAAAACCATGAGGATGAAGTCATATGAATACAAGATGGGGGTTGTTGAATTTTTAGAAAATAAATCTATGAACCTAGACTTCCTAATCTCTAAGATCATGTAGGGTAAGAAGAAGATGCATCTAATGTATATTTTTAGATTTTTATAATTTTTGACTCAATATTCATTTAGGCCATAGTATAATTTATGCCCAATGCATGTAATTTAGAAAAGATTATGTTCCAAATAGAAGAAGGTGTACTTCCATCATAGGCTCTCAAAGGTCAAGCCTGGTTCTCTAGAAAGGATGGAAGTCCTTCATTAATCAAGAGTGAAACAATATGATTTATGTATGATATTAAAACATTAAGGGGTTGCACATATATTTTAATGGCCTAGGCTTTTATATGAAGATTATGAGTTATATTTATTTTTATGTTTCAATTGATTTAGTTGGGTAGAAAATTTAGTTTATCTTATGAGTCCATGTCCAGGCATTCATCACAAAGACAAACATATAGAAAGAAACCTAAGAAAACATGTTGTTTCTATCACACAAAATAAATCAAATCAAATTAAATTATATAAGAAAAGGCCAATGCTTGGTACTATACAGGAAGAAAGAAAATGAAAAAGTTCTCCTTATACAACTAGAACTACAAGTTTAGATCTATGGGTCTTCTTTCCAAGAAAGTCTCCTTCTTTAGGACATCCATCCTGGGACCACACATCTCCATGGGTCTACTAATCCTAGACCCTATAGATCCTAACCTAATTTTAAGCTCAAATTTACATTTAAAATTCAAAAAAGAAATCCTAAGCCTTGCAAAATAAATGTTTGGAAATACACACAACACACAAAGCAGTTTATATTTCAAACATATTTAGCATTAGTTACTTGTTGCCACCCATATGGACTATGTTAAGGGATTTTCAGCACTGCAAGCAAACAATAATTTTATAAATTATTTATTACAGAGATCCCTTTAACACCCCAGAAAATAGTGTCAAATCTAAAAGAATGCTAACATCGTCTAATGAACAAACAAGCTTAGGCATCGCCTAAAGCAATACACCACACAAACATGTGAAGCATAGACAACATACCATGGAGATTAAAAAATCACAATAAATCAAACCAGATCTAAGGTCATGGACCTAAGTAATCTAGTGTGTGTAGAGGTTGGGCTTGTGTGTAAGTCTTTGCTAAGCTTTAAGTTCAAGTTTAAAATTGAAGTTTGATTTTATTTAATTTTTTACCTTGGTTGGTTTCAATTCAAATGATTTAGTGATTTAATTTTTTTTATGTTCATTTTATTTGGTTAAAGTAATATTTAAGTTTTCATGAATGAGAAATAGAATGAATTTCATTTTTAGGTGAAACTCACTTTATTCCTCATCCTAAATCCTAATGAAGTTTCAAAAAGTCTAACTAAGATCCTTAAATATTTTAATTAATGATGTTATTTATGTTTGGATTAATTTTATGTTATTTCATTTGTTTGAATTGCTTTATTTGATTCAATTTGTTTGATTTATTTCATTTTGAATTAAGCTATGTGGATTTCATTTGATTTAGCTTATGTTAATTTAAAGAGTTTGATTTTATTAAATTTAACTTAAGTTATTAAATTATGGATAAGGTAAGCTTAAGGTTTAAGTTCATTAATATGAATTAGTACCTTAGGTTTGTTCATGGATTATGGTTAACCTAAAGCACTTAGGTTAATTATTTGAGATTTAATTAGGTTTTAGATTCATTATTTAAATTTATTAGAGATGAATGATTTTATTAAACTTCATGATTCAAAGGTTAAGATTTAATTTTATTAATAATTTTATTTCATTAACCTAAGATTGAATTTGATCACTTTAATTGACTTAGGATATTTAGAGAAGTTTTGAATAGTTTTCTAATGTTTGATGGAGATTAGTTTGAATTACCACTTTATTTAATAAGTTAATTAATTTCAACCCAATATTTGATTAACATTGACCTAGGGATTTAGAAATTTAAAACTCCTAATCAGAGATCATTTGGACTTTAAATATTTAAGTAGTAATCATGCCTTTTATATCCTAAAGTTTTAGCTTGATTAGAGATGTGATTAGGGTGTAATTATTATTTTAATTATTTCATTAAAACTAATTAAACCTAATTTATTAAGATTCATTAAGGGATTTTATTTTCACTTATTCTTCACCAAAATACCTTTCCAAATGAGGGTTTATTTTTAATTTTAACTGGTTGATTTACTATGATTTAATTAAATTTAGTTGTTTAATTGAATTATTTAATTCATTTAATTATCTAATTAAGTCAATTTAGGGATTATTAGGTTTATATAGGTTTAATTAAGTTTAATTAGTGTTTTGATGCTCAACATTATGTTGATTTAAGGTTATTTGATTAAAGTTTTTTAATTATTTCATTAAAGGTTAATTAATTTAATTAATTAAAAGGTTAAGTATATGAAATTTTAATTTCCCTTGAATTCAGAGAAGTAAATTCCTAAAAATTCACTTAAGGTGTATTTTATGCTTAATTTCATTTCTCCAAAGTTTCAAATTAATTGGATTATTAATTTGAGAGTAATTAGGTTTTAATGTTTTTCAATTAAACACAAATTAAGGGAAAATTACCCAATAAAAATTGGGGATTTTAATTTCTATGGATTCCTCTCATCAAGATGAATCCATGAGGTGTTATTTGTAATTTTCTAATCTATATTTGATTTTATATGATTTTTAGAAGTTTACATTTTTAAATTAATTAAACCATTATTTAATATTTTTAAGTGGGGTCCCACATGAGATCCACGCCAATAATGCGCAGGTTGGTCCACATGGCACCATTTGGCACCACGTCAACATATTTCAAAATGCGGGATCGTATACAGACCGTCCGATCAAAGGTCGAACGGTCCAGATCGATCCCGCGGTTCGTATAGGGTGAAATCGATCCCGCGGTCTACCTAGATCTGGGCCGTCCAATCCAAATACATGGATCGGACGGCACAGAGATTCTCCTTCAATTCTGGAGAGATGGATAGTATTTTGCTAATATCTTTTGATATAGTAAAAATCACATTTTAAGTGCTACATGGTCATGAAAAGAAATCCTATGATTCTATACAGTTGGATCAACTTGAAGATCATGTTTCCTATGAAAATGATCAAAACTGAATTCTTTAAGGGAAATCTTGAAGTCAATAATAACATACCTCGATTTGTTGGATGATTGGCCTTCAATTGATCCTAGAGCTTCAAATTCAAACTAGCTTGCCAAAAGAATTAGGTTAATTCCTTATGATTGCTCCCTAGACCAACCCTGGTTTTTTTTTTGGCTTTGATGGTTTGTAGTGGTTAAGGGCACTTGGGGTGGGGAAGTTTCATTTAGCTCATTTTAATGTGTGAAGGTGTGTGTGCTCAATCTTCCATGGAAAGTCTCTCTTGTTTTCCATATGGCAGAGCTCTATCTTCCTCCTCTTTCCATCTATCTTTCTCTCTCCTTGGTGTTGTTTTCTTGATACTTTTCATATTTTAATAGCCACCTTTGTTAAGGGATGGAGTTTGGCTTGTTAGGGAAATTCAATTTCTTCTTGCCTCTTTTCATTTCTTTTATTTTAATTTTATTTTATTTGTTGATTTTTTTAATTGATTTAGAATTGCATTTCCCATTTCATTTTTTTTAATTGAATGTGAATTGCATTGGTTGAAAGTGATTTGAATTTTCCTTAGGTTTGAGTTCAATGTAGCTTATAAAGGTCATTTTGATTTAAAAAATTTTCTTACCTAATCTAGGCCTCAATGGACACAAATTTCTTTATCACTGTGATCAAACATGTTTATTTTATTTTTTTTAAATATTTTTGATGATTTAATTTGGTCAAATTTTACTGGGTTGACTTTTCGACAAGTGGGCCCACTTAAGTCAATCTTAGGTTGACTAGAGTTGACTTTAGATTTGACTTTAAACTTTCATTTTATTTTCATTGATTTACTTGATTTAATTTATGTTGATATTTGACTTGATTTTGTATCAAACCAAGTAGATTATTTAGTTTAAATGCACATTACTAAGCATAGTGACTTGGATATTGAATTAAAAATCTCTATTTGAACTTGAGATCCCTCATTGCTAAAATGACCTCTTCCAAAATGAGGTCAACATGGACCTAATATGTGTAATGGATCTAATACATTGCACATATTGGTGTTGACATTGATCAACATACAAGCATAAACTTGGGTTCCAATTCATGATTTTGATTTTTTTTAACTTTGATTGTGAAAGTTAGGCATACATACCTATAATTTTTTTGGAGGTGATTCATGTGATTAGCTAATAAGATTTAAGGGCATGATCCATTAGTTTGCTAAAGAGAGAGAGGGTCCTTAAAGACATGATCCAATCCTCAAAAGCTATGGGGAGAAGAGGCTTGAAATGCTTGATCTTAATAAGCACTTAGACTACAAACAGGGTCACATGGACTTATTCTATTTAAGTAGTCCAAGAAATGGGGCCTTCAATGGCTTGATTCCATTCTTAGAAATTTGAATAAGAATGGGGACTTACTATTTGATTAGCTAATAAGATTCTAAGGGCATGATGATCTATAGCTGAATAGAGAGATCCTTAAGGAATGATCCAATCCTAAAATAGATTCCAAGACTTAAATGTAGGATGAGGTGGACTTACTATATGACTGAAAGAATGTCATAGGGACATATCTGAAAATATAAAGACTAATCTAACTCATGTTTAACATGAAATTGATGTTTTATAATGTACACAGTAGGATTAGGGACTTATTTAATTAGAAAGAATCGACTAGAACTTATATCTTTTTATTTGAGGGGTCAAAGACATCCAATCTTAATTAGCTAATGAAAGGGGCCTTGATGGCTTGATCCAATCATGCACAAAAGTAGGATGTCAGGGACTTACTCTAGATGATTAAAGAATGTCACCGGGACTTATATCTTTTGGCTATTAGAAAGGGTTATAAAGACTATGATCCATAACTCATGTAACATGAAAAGGCCTTGATGGCTTGATCCAATCATGTACACAAAAGTAGGATGTCAGGACTTACTTCTAGATGATTAGAAAGAATGCCAAGGGACTTATATCTTTCTCGCTTAGAAAGGGGTCATAAAGACTGATCCAATCTAACTCCTATGTAACATGAAAGGGGCCTTGATGGCTTGATCCAATCATGTACACAAAAGTAGGATGAGGGACTTACTCTAGTGATTAAAAGAATGAGGGACTTATCTTTTCTATTAAAGGGGACATAAAGACTTGATCCAACTAACTGTTGTAACATGAAAGGGCCTTGATGGCTTGATCCAAGAATGTACAAAAGTAGGATGCCAACTGGGACTTACTCTAGATGATTAGAAAGAATGCCGAGGGACTTATATATTTTTATAAAGGGGTCATAAAGACTTGACCCAATCTAAATTTCCTATGTAACATGAAAGGAGCCTTTATGGCTTCATCCAATCATGTACACAAAAGTAGGATCTAATTGGGACTTACTAAATAGAAGAATACAACGGGACTTATATCTTTTATTATTAGAAATGGGTCATAAATACTTGATCCAATCTAAATTGTGTAACATAAAAGGGGCCTTGATCCAATCATGTACAAAGTAGGAATGGTGCCACAAAGGGCTTGCTCCAAACCTGGTAGTTTTCATGGAATGGTGCACTAAGGGTTACTCCAAACCCAGAGACATGAGAAAGTTAGAGGACTTGCTCCCATCTCAAGTCATGTAAGAAAGGTGCCACAATGGCTTTTCCCCAACCTATAGGTGATATGGATGAGGAAAAGGGGTCAAAGTGACTTATTCCTAATTTCCCAAAGTTTTGACTAATAAGCAAGAGTCATGACTTAAACCTTACTTGATTAGTCTAACTTGATGAAAGGGTAATGGAAGGCTTGTTTCCTTTTCTTGATTTCATTAATACTCCTTACACATGAAGAAGTTTAGAGAAGAAAGTTTCAAAGAGTTGGGTTATTTTGAAGGAAGACTTGGGTATATTTTGGACCCATTTTTACTATGCCATGAGCATAGAAGTTCATCATTTTCTTCCTTTCTTCTTTTCATCTCAAAGTTACAATGAACCATGCTATGTCACTGAAGGCAAGATATCATAGGGTACTAACCTGAGAATTCTACCTCTTTGAGCTTGCATGTGACTGTGTAGTTCTTTAGATAGTAAGAACCAAAGTCAACCAATGCTTCTCAAATGGAATTTCTTTTTCTTTTTGTTTGGACATGTATGTTATTTTTACTTTGTTGACATGAATCACTTATAAGGCCTTCTCTTGGATTCAATAAAGATCAAGATTCCTTTAAAGCTTTTAAAGTGAATGAGAATAATAATCTTTTGGATTCTCATAGAGACACAAAATTTTTTTTATCCCTAATCAATAAGGGAACTAAAAGGATTAACTTATTATAGAAATTAAGTTTCTCCTGATAAGTTTGAAATTGAATTTCTTCAGTTGATTTGTTATTCTTTTGAAGGTTTTATGAAGTGAATTTTCATAAATTAATTTTTTTATTTTTTTGCATTTTATCATTCTACATTTTACTACAAGGTCTTTGAAATTACTTCAAAAGCAAATTTCAAGACTCTATATATAGTAACAAGGTAGTCCTTCAAGTCATATTGAAGTTTCTTTTATTTTCTTTTCTTCTTTGACAAGATTTTCATTATAACCCTCTACATAATTGAAAGTGGGATTATAAGAAACCTTGATCATGACCCTTTTTGTTAAATTGCCCCAATATGTTGAGACTTAATGATATGACTCTATAATAGAACATTCTTATAAGGATTCTAAATGTCATATCATATGCTTTCAATTTTTCTTTTCTAGAATTGCTTTATTTGACAATTTTCACATAAGTTATCCTTAAGAAGGATAATCTTATGCATGAAAATATTTTTGATTTTAAAATAAAATATGGGTAATATGAACACATTTTCAAGGTAAAGATTTGACCCTAGTCCCAAGATGTGGATCATATAATGATGTTAGCTAACCAAGAAGAATATTTTCTTCTCATGTACAACCATCATTTTCTAGCTTTTAATTTAGCAAAAATTTGCTTTTCTTTTGGAATTTGACCACAGTCATCAAGGGACTTAATTTATTGAAATGACATTTAAGTTTATAGACTGCTACATCTAGAGATCATTTCAATTTATTTCCAGATAAAGTAGTCTTTAAACCCAAAAGATAGCTTAATCAAATCATCAATAGCTAACTCATTAAAGAGTTAGATCATTGATATCAACTTGTCAATTGTGGAATTCAATTTTTTTTTCAAATTCTAAGGGTACATCCCAAACTTAAAGACTATATAAATCTCCAGGCACATCTAAACAAAATTCATGCATTGTGCTAAAGTGCCTTTTGAAAAGAAAGTTAGGACCCAAACTACTTAAGCTTTTTAACTTGCAATGGCTCTATAACTCCATAACTTTTCTTGTTTATGGTTATAGGCCACTTGCAATGGAATAAGAGTATACTCAATGGGACCTTTGCCATATAAAGGATATGGACCCCTGGAAAAGAAGATCCACTCTTTTTAGCCCCAACCGAACTCACCCAATCATGGCAAAGGCTTAAATGACAAAGTATGAGATATCTTCTCACCTAGGGAGAATTTTTTTGACTTCTAACCCTACCACAATATTTTAATGTGGAGAAGTTTGAAGTTAAAATGTCCATTTACATTGGATGTCTTTTGCTTCATTTGAAATTATAATATACTCAATAGAATCTTTGCCATTCAAAAGATATGGACTCCTGAAAAGAAGATCCACTATCTTTTTATCTCACCCATCATGGAAAAGGCTAAGATGACAAAGCATGAGATATGTGATTATTTTTGTTTAGCTAGGGACAATTTTTGACTTCTAACCCTACCACTTTATTTTGATGTGGAGAAGTTTAAAGTCAAAAATGTCCATATGCTTAGTAATTTTAGACTTCATCCTTTTGCTGTTGGATATAGTCCTTCCATCCCTTTACTTTTCTTTCTTTCTTTCTTTTGGTAATATTTTGATTTCATTTCTTTATGTAAGGTTACATTTGGTAATTAGATGTATTTCTAAACATTTGATGAAATGACTCCACTAAATGATTTGCTAAGAAATTTGATGTATTTGACTTTTTGTCCAAATACAACATTTGATTGATTGACTTTTTGATATGATTCAAGTCTTCACTTGATTGATCTATAATATGATCCAACATTTCTATTTCTTTTTCATCTTTTCATGAAACAACAAGTCTAGTAAAGCCATTTAAGATTGGTGAAAATGACTTTCTAAAGATGTTACATTTCTGGATTCAAGTTGATTTAGTGGAGTGAGTCATTTAAGATTGGCATAATGACTTCCTTGAAAACTTTACACTTAAAATCAGATTTTCTATTGGAATCAAATATTTAGTGAGGTCATTTAGAGTAGAATGATATTCCTAAAGACTCAACACTTTGATGAATATGAACATCCTTCAATAATGATGTTTCTTCATTTTCTTTCATTTGATTCCTTTTATTCTCTTTTTTTATCTGGATAGGACATCCAAGAGCATTTAAAGATGTTTCATGAATTCTAAGTTGCTCTTTTCATGTTTGAATTTTGGCTTCAACCAACAAATGTGATTGAAATTAAGTTCTTTTCTAGGTTGAGTTTTAAGATTGAATTTTCATGAAGCTAAAACTTCTTTCTTTATTTGATTGAATTTATATGGCATCATCTTATCAAAGCTTGATTAGAATTGAGCCTATATAAATTCACTTATGTTTATTTGATGTTGACCGATGATTTAAAACATATATTTCAGATTTTCTTCTTTAAATTTTCACATTGACTAAGATGTTAATAAGTTCTTAGTAGTCTATCTTCATCATAAGATAACCCTAGAACTTCTTTAGAGTGAATGCCACATCGAAGTTGCTTATAGTTAAGTAAGGCAAATTACATGATTATGTAATGCCTTGCTTTATTTTCATTTCTTTTATTTTTATTTTATTTTATTTCATATTTCATTTTATTTTTAGATTACGATGCTTGATTTTAAGTAACTTCTCTAAGATGGGCAAAACATCACATTTTAAAGATGATTTATTTCCATTTCTTTTCAATGTCATTTGAGGTGGTATAACTCTACCATTTTGAATTTGATTTCAAGAATTTCCATATGAAGGGAAGGTAGTCTAACTCTATCCTCAATCAATAGACCTCATGATCTTTTCATTTAGGATCATCATTTAAAGAGGACCCTTTAGGGTAGATGATGTGTATTAGAAAGTCAAGTTTGACTTGTATTTTATTTTATAACACATATAAGAATTAAGGTAATCTCACAATGGAATCTTTGACCACCATACTTAACATTAAGACAAATGTCAAATAGTCATAAGACATTGGGATTCTTCTTAGATTCACTTTGTATTGAAAGCATATAATGCCTTAGTCTTGAGATTTAAGGCATTTTTCATTTATTTGAACTGACAAAGTCCTAAGTGATTTATCTATCAACTTTCCAAAGATAGAATTTCATACTTTCACTCTTTAGATATATCACCCTTAGACCCAATCATAAGGTCATGATTTCTTTAGAAGGATTAAATTCTTCATTTATTTTCTTTTCTTGATTTGGCCTTAAAGTTAATTAAAGCCAATCATGGAATATCATTTCATTCAATGGGAGAAAACTCCATTAAGAAAGTTGATTTAAATTTCATTTCAACTTTATCAAGAGAATCAATTCTCTTTACTTTCTTTTCTCTTCTATTGATTAGAAGCAAAAGTGAATCTTATCATTTATCTTTTTATGTCATGTCATCTTTCTCTTTGACTCTCTCCTAAACTCTTAAGAATTTAAGATTTTGGAAAGGTCTAAAAGAAGGTTACCTCCAAGTCACTCCTTAGAATTGGCCAATCAACTTGAGTAGTTGGTTTAGTGGACTTGTGGAAATTAAGATTAAAGCTAATTTGCATTCATGTATAATTTTCTTCTATAAGAATAGAAGATTTTCATTGAGTTCTTGATTTACCCTATGCCTAAGGTTAGTAAGGAATTCCCTTTTTGGGATGATTTTTGTTTTTATCCTTCCTTTCTAACTGCAATTCAAACTTCAATCATGGTGGGAAAAGGAGCAATAGGCACAACTATGCCTCCTTTTGATTTAAGTTTTCTCAGGGTTTGAAGGAACCCCTTTATCTCAATTTACATCCTTAGGTATTTTGACACCTTTTGAATGCAGTAGAAGAAAGGGTGTTCATTCAAGGACCCTGTCCTGATTCTCTTTAGCTCTAGTACCAAGCCAAAGTAAGATTAAGGACATATTTTAACTTTGAGATTTTATTTTTGAGATTTACTTTTCAAGATCTAGAGTACTTTTTATATTTTTTTTAAATTTAACATTTCTTTTCCATGTTGTAATGGTTTCAAATCCATCTTGACCACATTTAGTTCATAAAATAATTGACTTTTTATTTCTCACCTCTCATTTTATTTGAAATTTGGTTCTAGGACCCAATCATTTAATGTGACAAACAAGAGTTCTAGAACCTCTATTGAAGATGTTGGATGGCTCAACCAAGAATGAAATGGAGAGGTATCCAATGGAAAGAAAGGCACTGAGTGGCACTAGTACACTATCGATATATTGGAACAACCCTTTATTTCTAATGATGGAGAGAGGAACCATTACCCAGTAGAGTCGCTAGAAAATAGGTTGGTGTTTTCTCTGGAATAGAGAAAAAAAATGACACCACATAGAGTTTAGGAATATTTTATTTAGATGACCAAATATGACATTAAAGAATAAGCATATCATTCAAAGATAAACATGCTCCTATAATGGATTCAATCATTTCAATAAAAGACCCTAAGGCTAATGGGTCTTTGTGCACTCAAGTATTTTCCTGAACTACATGGAAAAGTAGAAGTGGTCTATTTTATGGGATCATGATTCCCATAAAGGCAAGCCTATAGTTAATTACATCTTGTGAAGGGTCTCTTCAAGAATACTCGATTAAAAAAATTAAGTGGTTATTCCTAAAGACTACTAAGGTTTCTTTCAAAGAATGATTTTTGGAAATTTAATTAAGAGAGGTCCAAATTAGAGAATATTATTTTTAAGAGTAAAATGGAAAAGACTAGGAAATGTCTACTGATATTGGGATGCCTAGAAGACATTTCATCTATCCTATGATTGAGTTTCAAATTTGGGATTTAATTTTAGATTTCAAGTTATCATTTTCTTAGTAATCTAGAGCTTAGATTCTAGTAGCACAAGACTAGAAATGCCTAGGTTGAAGCTTATTCTTAAAAGATGCTTGAACCTAGACTATGTGCTCGACACATGTGATGTTCTACCTAATTCTATCTTTGGGAATCATTGGTCATTCTCCTCACATGAGGAACTAACCTATCCCCACTCTTCTAGACTTATAACGCTTGGAGAAGGCTACCATCTAACACCACCTAAACCATGAGGCTAAGACATATGAATACAAGATACAAGTTATTGCATTTTTAGAAATTAAATCTACGAACCTAAACTTACTCCTTAATCCCTAAGATCATGTAGGGTCTGAAGATGCATCTAACTAATGCATATTTTTTAGATTTTTATAATTTTTGACTCAATATTCATTTTAGGCCATAAGAATACAATTTATGCCCAATGCATGTAATTAGAAAAAGATTATCAAATCGAAGAAGGTGTACTTCCATCATAGGCTCAAAGGTCAAGCCTTTTTAGCAAGGATGAAAGTCCTTCAATCAAGAGTGAAATAATATGATTTATGCATGATATTAAAACATCCAACTAAGGGTTGACATATTTTATCTTGCATTAATGGCTGGCTTTTATATGAAGATTATGAGTTGTATTTATTTTTATGTTTCAATTGATTTAGTTGGGTAGAAAATTTAGTTTATCTTATGAACCTAATCCTGCATTCATCATAAAACAAACATAGCATAAAGAAACCTATGAAAAGCATTTTGTTTCTATTACCCAAAATAAATCAAATCAATTAAATTGTATAAGAAAAAGGCCAATGCACGCATCCAGACACCCCTAAGAAAGAAAAAATGTACTCAGATTATACAAACCCACTAGAACTACAAGTTTAGATCTATGGGTCTCTTCAAAAGTCCCTTCTGGGACATCCATCAAGCTATTTGACACAACACCATCTTGTTGTTATTTACAATCCTAGAATTTAACCCAATTTATGTTCAAATTTTATTTAAATTCAAAAAAAATCCTAAGCTTGTAAAATAGATGTTAGAATATACAAAACACAAGCTTTATATTCACAAACATACGCTTAGCATTAGTTGTTGCCAAGATTATGGTATTTTAGGATTAGCAAGTAAACAATTTTTATGTTTTATTTATTCAACAATTATTTAACACCATAGAAAATAGTGTCAAATCTAGAAAGAATGAACATATTTTAATGAACAAACAAGCTTAAGCATCATTTAAAAGCAATACACCACAATGTATTATGAAGTTAACACAATGTATCATAAGAGATTAAAAAAATGATTAATGATTAACCAAGATCTATGTGACCAAGTAATTTATGTTTTATTTTTATGTTAAGTCATTGCTAAGCTTTTAAGTTCAAGTTTAAATTTGAAGTTTGATTTTATTTAATTTTACCTTATTGGTTTCAATTCAAATGAAAGTGATTTAATTTCCTTTTATGTTCATTTTATTTTTAAAGTAATATTTGTTTCTTTGAGAATGAGAAATTGAATGAATTTTATTTTTAACCTAATTTTATTTCATTAAATAATTGAATTTCCTCTAACTAAGATTAGTATTTAATTAACATTTTGATGTATTTATGTTTTAAATTTATTGATCTCTTTTTTCTCTTATTTATCACAAGTAGGTAACATGCCAATTTTACATCCCTGAAGTTTCAGCTTGATGAGAGATGTAATTAGGGTGTAATTAAGGTTTTAATTATGTCATTAAAACCTAACTTAAGCTTAATTAATTAAGATTCATTAAGGGATTTTATTTTCACTTATTCTTCTCTAAAAATACCTTTCTAATGAGGTTTATTCATAATTTTGGTTAACTTGTTGATTTAATTGTGATTTAATTAATTTAATTTAATTAATTATTAATTATCTAATTAAGTCAATTTTGGGATTATTAGGTTCATATAGGTTTAATTAAGTTTAATTTGTGTTCGATGCTCATTAATGTTCATTATGTTGATTTAAGGTTTTGATTAAAGTTTTTTTAATTATTTCATTAAAGGTTAATTAATTTAATTAAAAAGGTTAAGCATATGAAATTTTAATTTCCTTGAATTCAGAAATAAATCCCCAAAAATCCACCTAAGGTGTATTTTATGCTTAATTTCATTTCCAAAGTTTTAAATTAATTGGATTATTAATTTGAGAGTAATTAGGTTTAATATTTTCAATTAAACTCAAATTAAGAGAAATTACCCAATAAAAAATTTTTAATTTCGATGGATTCCTCTCATCAAGATGAATCCATAGAGCTTTTATTTGTAATTTTTGATCTATATTTGATTTTATATGGTTTTTAGTTTCAACATTTTTTAAATTAATTAAACATTATTTAATATTTTTTAAGTGGGGGTCCCACACAGGATCCGCGTGCATGGCACGCATGGCGCATGCGGGTTGCAGATGGGTTGTGGCGCCACGGTGCGCGACGTAGTTCAAAATGCGATCGCCACGACGATTGATCATCATTCCTACAGGGTGAAATCGATCCCGCGGTCTGCCTAGATCTGGGCCATCCAATCCAAATACATGGATTAGATGGTGCAGAGATCGTCTCCTTCAATTCTTGCGAGAGGACCGCTTGATAGTATTTTGCTAATATTTTTGATATAGGTATGAAATCACATGATTTCAAGTGCTACACGATCATGGAAAGAAATCCTATGATTCTATATGGTTGGATCAACTTGAAGACCACGTTTCCTATGAAAATGATCAAAACCAAATTCTTTAAGGAAAAGCTTGAGGTCAATAATGACATACCTGGATTCGTTGATTGTTTACTAATTGATCCTAGAGCTTCAAATGCTTGAACCTAGCTTGCCAAAGGAATTAGGTTAATTTCTTACGGATTGCTCCCTAGACCAACCCTTGAGTGCTTTTTTTGGCTTTGATGGTTTGTAGTGGTTAAGGACACTTGGGGAGGGGGAGCTTTCGTTTAGCTTCTGTTTTAATGTGTGAAGGTGTGTTTGTGCTCAATCCTCCATGGGGAAGTCTCCCTTCTTATTTTTCCATATGGCCGAGAGCTCTATCTTCCTCTTTTTCTCTTTTCCCTCTTTCTTTCTCTCCTCCTTGGTTGTTTTTTCTTTCTTGATTGCGAATTGCCTTCATTGCCTTCACGTGAAGGCAACCACCTTTGTTAAGGGATGGAGTTTGTTAAGAGGGAAATTTCCCTTCTTCCCTCTCTTCTTCATTTCTTTATTTTATTTTTTTATTTTATTTGCTGATTTGTTAATTGATTTAATGGTGAATTGCATTTCCCATTTCATTTTTTTTAATTGAATGTGAATTGCATTGGTTGAAAGTGATTTGAATTTTCCTTGGGTTTGAGTTCAATGTAGCCTATTTAGGTCATTTTGATTTAAGGAATTTATCTTACCTAATCTAGGCCTCAATGGACTCAAATTTATTTTTCATTGTGATCAAACATGTTTATTTGATTTTTTAAAATATTTTGATGATTTATTTTGGTCAAATTTTAGTGGGTTGACTTTTGACCAACCCACTAAGTCAATACTAGGTTGACTAGAGTTGACTTTAGATTTGACTTTGAACTTCCATTTTATTTTCATTGATTTGATTTAATTTATGCTGGATATTTGACTTGATTTTGTATCAAACCAAGTAGATTGGATTTAGTTCAAAAATGCATTTCCTAAGTTACTAAGCATAGTGACTTGGATATTGAATTAGGAAATCTCTATTTGAACTTGAGATCTTCTCATTGCTAAAATGACCTCTTCCAAAAATGAGGTCAACTAATGTAAAGATTAAGAATATCTTCTAGTTGAATTTTTGATGGTAGTTTTAAACTTTTTCTTTTAGAAAGTCAACTTTTACTCAACATCAAATTCTAGAAATCAACATTGGTCTTAAAGTTCTATTTGGATTATAAAATAAATCATATTTAGTTCATCTAGTTTAAAAGAGGGTAGTAGTAAAGCTTATAAGTCTACATCAAGTGCTTCTTCATAATATCACCAAAGAAAACATTTTATACCTAATATTCACTTAATTTTTTATTTTTTTTCATAGGCCTTTTTTTTAAAGGATTATAACATAATGATGGTGATTCTTTAAACGTTCATTCTATATTATTATTGTCTTCTATAAGTTCTGGTTACTCAAAAAGAAATAGCATTATTATGACTTTATAGATCACCAAAATTTGAAGGAATAACTAATACATATCAAATGAATTATATCTTATTATTTGAAAATAAATATTAAAATGAGCAAAAAAGACTTGAAATTTTGTAAATTGCTAATAATAATGATGATGATGATTCTAAAATTGATTCTATATTCTATACAATTTTAAGTTTATATATCATATTAATTAACCTTTTTAATATCTTAATGCTCTAATAACAAAAAAATACACATCATCTTACTACTAAGTTCAACATTTTCATGGAATAAAATGCTAAGTATCATGCCAATGGCTTAAAATTAAGAAATAACATGATTTGGTATGCTTATAATTGAATCTTTTATACTCTATTGGCAAAAGTAACAAGAGAGATGGTATCATCATGAATTTACTAAGGAGATTAAGGAGAACATCTTCCATCCTAAGAATGATCATAAGTGATGGCAAGTTAGTTTGTTGAAGAGATGTAAGAACAACTTCCAAAGTGAGATTTTCAATACAAGAACCTTTATTAATAATAGTTATTTCAAAACTATTGAGATGACATAAAAAAGAGAGTCTATCCATGAAAACAAATACACATTTAATTGTTGAGGAATTTTTGGAAGACTAAGTAGAGGCATTGAGTCATTTTGAATATTGGGCTTTTCATTTATGATACTAGGAGACAAATTAGCAATCAATGGAAAAAAGAGAAGTCTCAAGATTGATTTGGATTTATTGTAATGTTTATTTTGATGAATATAATTTTAGATTAATAATAATTTGTTAATTATGTTATTGCTTTTGGCACATTTATTTTCAAGCTTAAGTAATAATAATATTAATATTAATAATATTATGCATTCCTTGTACATATTCTTTTCTCTTTAGCTGAATATTATGTACTAAAAAAATAAATGATTCAATGATCATTAAATAAACTAGTAATAGTTTGGTGAGGAAGAGTTCTACTCCATGGCATATAGGGCTTGATGTTCTTTATATAGGGAATACAAATGAAACTTATATAATGAACACAAAAGAAAGATTAAATAATGAGTAATAAAGAAATTGAGCATAGAACATGCCTTATTTTTACTGATGAAAGTGTTGAGTTAAAAAGAGAAGCAATTAAATAAAATATTCATTATTAAGTCCACATCAAAAGAATGTGTAATGAAATAGACATTAGAGTAATTTGATGACTTTCTTAATCATAGCACAAAGATAAAGAACTCTTATGACATCACTAAGAAAATTAAGATATTGTAATATATAAATGAATTTTATATATATGTATAATTACCATATCTATAATAGATATTTAATATTATAATATATATAGAAAATACACAATAATCTTGTGTGTGTGTGTGTGTGTGTGTAACATGATAGAGATAGTAAATATAAAATGTAGATAGTGACAGAAGCTAATCATGTAATATCTAATAATATATTTAAGATCATTTTTCCAAGTTGACATAAGGATTTGTAATAGTAAAATATTACATTCCTTCACAAATATGTTTTAAGACTTTAAAATAATATAATAATAAATCTTTAGAATTGTTTGCTCATTAGAATCAATGAAACATTATATGTCTTAAATATGTCCTAATAACATTATATTTATAAAAAGCTCATGCTCTTTTTCTATTCTTCATATATACTCCTTGATGAAGTCCACCATGAATTTATGTCTCCTCCCAGCTTTTATTATACTTATAATGTATATCATAAGAACACAACAAGTTCAACTATTTCCAAGCCTTATTCCATGGACCAAGAAGCAGGTCACAAACTAAAGGGTGGCCAGCGGAAAGCCTCATTAGAGGAAAAGACATGGGAGAGCAAAAAATTAGAAGAAAAGAAAGGAAATTAATAAATTTAAGACTATATATATATAAATTAAAAGATCTAGTAAATTAATGTGTTGAGACTAAGGTAAATTAAGATTTGCAATACAATATCTAAAAATTGATGCACTTTTGGCTAGTGTAAATTACCTTCCCATGAAGAAGAGTAATGGTGTCAGCTTTTAATTGAAGAGATCTTAAAGTCATATGATTAAATTTCATATTTTAAATAAAGAATTTGATAGAATAATACCATGCCAATTATTACTAAAATAATTGAATACAACACATGAACATAACTAAAATAAATAATCTTATAATGTTTGTGTGTATATATATATATATATAATAGATGGATGTGATTAAAAATCATGAATAACAAAAAAATAGAGATAAACAACCTTTATGAGCATAGTTTGTACATATAACGATTGGAGCAAAAGAGATCAAATTATATTGAGACTACAAATAAAACTAGTAGCTCAAAGTGAAAATTCAGAAAAAAAAAATAATAAGGTAAATTAAGATTTGCAATGTATAAAAAATGATGCATTAGTGTTAATGTAGAATATTTCTCTCATGAAGAAGAGTTAATGGTGTCTAGTTTAGTTGGTAAAGATTGAAAGTTTGTCAAGGTCTGATTAAGTCTCATTTATTAAATTTGAATTTCAATAACAAATTTTTTTTTAAAAAATAAAGTGCACATGTCTCCTTAAAAGATAAGTAATATAAAATGAATTTAAATTTAAGTATATGGTGAAAGAACAAATTACCTTAATGCTTAAGCTCAAACAAGTTTTGTTTATTGATAACATCTAATTGTTTGAAATTGAAAGCTATTTTATTTGTTATCATCAAATAATGCATAAAAACATATGATGGAAATGTCATTTATTAACTCAACTAATTATGTGGAGACAAGAAACATTACGGACAAATGAGCGACTATTAACTCAACTAATTATGTGCTAGCAAATGAAAACAAAACAAAAAGGTATGAAAATGATATTTGAAGTTATTTTAGAGAAATCTCTAAAGAGTCTCCCAAGGGTGACTCAATAAATTTATAATTTATCACATGAAACTAACAATCAATATAGCAATACACAATAATCACTCTAAGCTATTTATTATATTATAAATACTTAATACTGAAATAATTTTTTTTAGCCTCAAGAATATCTTAACAATTTATTTGATTATTAAAAGAGATTAATGTGACATATAATCAAGTACCCACTGATTTATATAAGACGTAAAAATTGGCATTTAGGTCTAGACATAAATAATTGACTTGTATTTTCTTATAAAATGTTAAGTCAACTTGTTAACTTTGACAACAAATTTGATAATGAGTCCTCGAAAAAAATAGAAATCTTGCATTACTTAATATAAATTAAATATATTCAAATGTGACAATCTAGATAAGAAATAAGGGATTCCAAAATAAATTTACTTTTAAGAATAGTAATACAAAATTTTGGAAGCTTTACATTTAAATTTTAGAGCATATAGTTTATCTTACCTCACCATTAGAAGCATGTCTTCTTATTTCATTATCTTGGAGAAGAATATTATTCAAAAAATATTGTAAATTTATATATTTATAATTTATATATTTTATTTATTTTTGAAATCATTATTTGAAGATTATTTTGATACTCTCATAGAAGAAGATGAGGTCTTAATGATATAAAGAATTTGTGTTGCAATATAAAACGGTAGATATATGTGCAAAAGCTAATTTAAAAATAAACTGACAATTGTTCTTCTTTCAAGCAAACAAACATATTCTGATATATAATTCTGAAAAATATATATATAATTTCTAAAGTGTTTAGTTCGAGTTTCAGACTTGTTCATTATTTGGGTTAAATTTGAGTTGGCCTAAATAACCCAAAATTGGCCCAACTACTATTCAAGTTCAGGTTAATTAGGCCATAATGATTCAAAAAGTTGCATGAAATATATAATAAATAGGATTAGACTGCTTGGATCTAGTCAAATTCAAATTTAATATTTTGACTTATATAATAAGCATATTGAGCATGGGTTAACTTCAAGTTAAACCCATTGAAGTTATTATATTTAAGTTTTCTATTTCCATCGCATGTCAGAAGGGTGATTTTATTTTAGAAAGAAAGTGTGGATGTTTTATTTCAAACACGAAAACTATATAAATTTTTCACTAGATAAAGTCAGGATAGAATTATACCCAAGAGAACTTTCGCATGATTATTGATTTCAAACATTACATGGAGACAACGAGCTAACTATTAACTTAGCTAGTGCCCGCAAATGAAAACCAAACAAAAAGGTATGAAAATAATATTTGAAGTTCTTTTAGAGAAATCACTAAAGAGTCTCCCAAGAGTGGGGCTCAATAACTTTATAATTTATCACATGAAACTGAACAATCAATATAGCAATGTTGCACTAATCACTCTAAGCTATTTATTATAGTATAAATACTCAATACTGAAATAATATTTTATAAGCCTCAAGAATACCTAAACAATTTGTTTGATTGTTAAAAGAGATTAATACGACATATAATCAAGTACCTACTGATTTATACAAGACCAAAAAATTGGCATTCAAGTTAGGTCTAGATACCGAAATAATAGACTTGTATTTTCTTATAAAAAGTTAAGTCAACTTGTTAACATTGTCAACAAATGTGATAATGAGTTCATCGTGAAAAAATATATTGAAATCTTGCATTAGTTTTTAATATTTAAATTAAATATATTCATATGTGACAATTTAGATAAGAAATAAGGGATCCCAAAATAAATTTATTTTTAAGAATACTAATACAAACATTTGGAAGCTTTACATTTGATTTTAGAGCATATAGTTTATCTTACCTCACTATTAGAAGCATGTCTTCTTATTTCATTATTTTGAGAAGGGCTAATTATTCTTCTAAAAATATTGTATAATTCATATTTTTTTATTTTTCATTATTGAAGATTAAGATATTCTCATAGAAGAAGAGTTTTCATGCTTTCCCAAATTCTATTCTTTTAATACACTATATCAATCTTAACATAATAAAGTTTAAGAATATCTTCTAGTGCCATTGTAATTTGAAATTATTGATAGTAGTTTAGGTTTGAATGGATTTTGCTCCCTCTTCAAAGTAAAGTATTTCATGGGTGGAACCTTTGCTTAGCTCCCTATAATTCATGTAAGTTATGCATAATTAATATTGCTATGAATTTAGGCCTCATTGAAATTGTAAAATATGTTTTGAATAATCTTGAATATATGTATACCTAGCATGTGTTTCTATGGAAAACATGGTAAGATCAATGAAAAAATTTGGATATGGTTACTACAAGTTTAACAGAGTTAAATAATAGATTTTCTTTCATAATTTCTAAAACAAGTTACATTTTCCCCATTTATAGTGTTAAATCACCTTTTATTACATTTAATGCATAACTGGTAAATAGTTAAAATCTAATGAAATAAAGATTTCAACACACAAGGATCCCAAAATGTTCTTAAAAAATTATTCCATGAATGATTTATTTTAAGTTTTTTTTAAAATTAAGATCAAATTATTTCTTAGCAAAGTATGCATGCTATAAGAAGTTTTCTCATAAAGTAATATCACATATCTTTATTAAAAAAAATTGTGCACTCAAGTGCAATAATGAACACAAGGATGAGACCTAATAAGGGAAATATAATTTATTTGATTTCACAAGTTTTCCTTTGTTCATGAGGCATTGTTGGAAAAAATAATTTGGATAATTGACTTATATTAAAGTGTACATAAAGAAGGGTTGGGTATGCATGAAATTGAATCATTCTTATACTCTACCAACTAAAGTAACAAGAGTGATAGAAATATCATTATGGATTTACTAAGAGAAGAGGGAGGTGGGAGAACATATCTTCCATCATAAGAATGATCATAATTCTGGCCAAGGTAGTTGTTGAAGAGATGTGAGAGCAACTTCCAGAGTGAGATTATCAATAATAACATCAATTTTAATATTATTAGGCAAAAAAAAAGATAATCCTTAAAAATAGATATGTATTTTGAAATTGAAAAGCTTTTTGATGACTAAGGAGAGAAATCGAGCCATTTTGAATATTGGACTTCCTTAGGATCAATAATAATTTGTTATTGATGTTAAGTGCTTTCCTTGGCACATTTTTTACAAAAATGGATCTCATGCCAAGCAAAAGTAATGGAATAAAATCTCAGCCTTTCACTCAAATATCACCTTTAACTAATAATCTTTAGCATGAAATCCAATCCAAATAATATCCAAGCGATTTTAAGTGATATTAATTTTCATTAAAACTCTTGTAATCAAAATCTTAGAGACAACATCAATAGAAGAATCCTTATGCCGATGGTTATTAAATAAAGAACACAGTGAGAATAAGATGGCCTTATCAAATAGGTAGACTCTTAAATAATAAGATGTTATCTAAATAATGGGAAAATTTTCATTAGAAGTTCGAATTTATAAAAATTACGGTATTCTTAGCTAGAATATATAAATGCTTTAATAATCATCAAATGAACAATTAATGCTTTGATGGGAGAAGAGTTATACTTCAAGGCATGTAAGAGTTCAATTAATTTCAAACCATAAAAGCATTCTTTCTTCCACGATGAACAAGAGGAGAAGATCACGAATTTTGAAAGGGATGGCCACACTGTGGGAATTATCATTAAATACATACTAAGCAAAATGGAAGAGCCTCTAAGAAGATATGGGAGAGCAAACAAATGACAAAAAAAGAGAAAGAAATTAATTAAAATATAAAAGGTAAGATTAAACTTGAAAATTCAAAATGAAAAGCAATCATTAGTGTCTTATGATAAGAAATGAAAAGAAAGTTTTAGTTTAATTGTTCATAATCTTCTCATAGGACTACAATATCTTATAAAAATTAGAATTTAATAAAGAAAAAATTAAAAAAAATATATATATATATATATATATATATATATAAAAAATAGAAATAAATAAAATGAAAGAATAATAAAATAAAATGAAGCAAAAATAAAAAATAGATGATAATTTACACAAGCAACAATTGAAGTAGAGATAACAAATAAAAATTAATGTATAAAGACTAGTAAAATAAGTAGCTCAAAGTGGTTATTTAGAAACATAAAAAAGTAAATTAAGATTGACAATACAACATATAGATCTGATCTTACTTAGGGTTGATGTAAATGCTTTTCTCCCAAAGAAGGGCAAATGGTTCCAGCTTAGTTGATAAGGATCTTGGAAGTTATTGTCAACGTCCTATGATTAATTTCCACATATAGTAAATTAATATTTTAACACTTAATTTTTTTATCACAAAAAAAGTGCAAAACTTATCTATATCATACCCTTATTTAAAGGAGAAGTGTAACAAAAATATGCCCAAACTTGATTTCAAAACTTCAATCCTTCTTTTAAATTCCAAAAAAAAATTTGAGGCATGCTTGAGTGTTTCAATGGTCTCTCTCTCTCTCTCTCTCTCTCTCTCTCTCTCCACTCTATATGTTACTATGGATAATTGAAGGTTGAAGACATAGCTTATATAGAGTAACAAGTACTAAAAAAAAAAACCAATGGTGCTATATATCTATGTCTTCAAGCTTATCTCTTTGTATAGTGGGCGTCCGCCGGCCAACTCAGCGTGGGTGCACATAAACCCTAGCATAGTGTGATCCTTTTTAGGGTTTTAGGGTTTGTATAAGGCACACGGATTGTAAAAGTTATTATAAAAAAAACCAATGGTGCTATATATCTAGGGTTTTTTATTTAGTCCTTAAGATTAACTATTGGAGATGGGATCACTTTCAATTCAAAATGTCTTTGAAGAAAGGAATAAAAAATTTGCTATCACATAATATGTTGAGCTAAGTTGCTTTTTCCCATGGATTAAAATCAATGTTGATGGAAGCTCTAAAGGATGGCCAAGGCTTTCTAATGGGAGTGGTGTATATAGTGATTTTTTTGGATAACACGATACTTTCACATAATATCCCTCGTGGCTTTTAATGTGTTTTTGCTACTGATATTACTTTCACATAATATCCCTCTTTGCTTTTAATGTGTTTTTGCTATTGATATTTAGGTTCTTAAATTTACTCTTAATGTTTGTGCTAGTAGAGGTTTTATAACATTTGAATTGAAATTAATAGATGCTTTATGTGTAATTTAAGTAACAAAATTTAAGTGGTTTTACACTCTTAGAGAAATTATAAGTGAGTGAATTTTAAATTTTAAGAATTCACATATATACCTTTAGAGAGCTTATTGGTTGTGTTGAACTAGTTGGTCAGCATAAGAGTTTTACTTGACTTCATATTCTTTTCTAGCATGAAGTCCTACCTTCTTAGAGGGATGCTTAGAATAGATAAATGGGGCATCCCTAAGTCCTAACTTTATACTTGAATGATTATTCTTAATTTAAAGTTCCTTATTCCCTAGTTTTCACCTACCTTTATTAAATTTGAATTAATATAGAAGGTTGTGCTTGCTCATTTCTAGCTTGTTTGAAAGTTATTTATCATAAGCTTAACACTAGAACTACGCATCAAATACTTGGCATATTTAATGTGAAAAAGCTCAATTGTGTAAAAAGCAATCATATAGAATTGCATATGTACTTTGCTTATGTAAAACATTGATGTATAAATCAATCAAATTCTAGGCCAAAAATTAGTTTTCAGAGGGTCTTCAGATCTTGAAGCTCAACCCAAGTCAAAATTTTGTAACTCATTAGCAAGCTAGACCTATATTTACTTAAGAAAGTTTATTCAACTTGTTAACTTTGTCAATATATTTGATAATGGGCCTCCCATGAAAAGATAGTTGTATTACTTTTAATATGCATACCAATTAAATATATTCAAATGTGATAATTTAGTTAAGATAATGTACATATATTAGGGCATAAGGGGCCCTAAATAATTGTACTCTTTAAGACTAGTAATACAAAAAACTTAGAAATACATTTATCTTTTAGAGGACATAATTTATGTTGTCTCACTTCTAGAAGCATGTTTTCTTATATACATCATTATTTTGGAGAAGTGTTGTTCATCCTTCTAATAACATCAAATAATTTATTTATTTATTTTAATTTTCAATTTTTCATGTCTAAGATATTCTCAGAAGAAGAGTTTTCATACTTTTCCACCTTCTATTCTTTTTAATTGACTAAATCAATCTTCAAATAATAAAGATTAAGAATATTGTTTACCTGTGATACATCAACAGTGCTCAAAATCTAAAATCGACGGACCTTTAATGTAATAGCTCACAAATCGGAGCTCAAATACACTTGTTATCACCAAAATCAGTCGAAATGACCTCCGATCGATGAACGACTGCCATTGCATTTAGAACATCAAAATTGGTCAAAATATAAATATTGTGCAATCTAACGATCGACCGATCAAGTGATCGAGCTATCAATGTGCGACGCGCAGCGATGAGGCGATGCCTAAATGATCTCCGATGACCATCATTGAATTCGAATGTCAAAATTGATTAATATAATATAAATATAATCTAATGATCAAGCGATTGAGTTGTCAATGTGTCGATGCACATAACGAAGTCGAAAAACTCGACGATGTTCAAATGACCTTCGTTCATAAAATGAATTATGTTGTTAGCTTCAAAACATCAAAATCTATTAAATGAGATTATTGACACCTAATTCGGATGAGTCTACACAAATGTCGAGCGATCTGAAGTGGCGACGCTTAATTTTGAGCCAAAATTGATCCAATTTGATGCCAACTTGAACCAAACAGCTTCCGATCATGAAACGGACTACACCGTTGCATCCGAAATATTGGAACAATCTTAAATCAACATATATATTAACTATATGATGATGCCATCATAAAAATTCAAATTAAGGATTGATTTAATATAAAAATGATATAAATTAATATTAATATGTAATCCTAAGATTATATCCCACTCACAACCCTAGAGAAAGTCCCTTCTTCAAGCACGTGACCTTTCTACTCTCCAATTCGAGAAGTAATGAATCCATTTGTGTGATTCTCAATCAATCCTCCTAGATTGCAACTACTACCTCCTTCAACAGCTCCAAGCATGATCCTCCTTCACTCCCCATGCCGGCTCTCCTCCTTCAAGCACCAACTGCTCTCATCTCTATTTCTTCCCTCAATAAAAGAGCTCTCATTTTTCCTCTCAAGCATGCAAGCAAGGTTCTCCCTCCTTCCTCTTCCTCTCCTTCCTCTTCCTCTTCTTTTCTTTCCCTATCCTCACTTGGCAAATCTCCTTCCATCTCGATCCATTTCCTAAAAACAAGCATATCCTTCTTCCAAGCACACATCCACTAATTTTCATTCTTCGATGCTTTTGCTTAAGAGGAACACCGCATGTGGGTTATTCTCGGTTTCAACATTTCTATCTTTCCAACATCTCCTTCAAGATGAATAAATCCCTCCTTCAAACTGCAAGCAAGCACAAAGCCTTCTTCCCTTTAGGGTTTTAGTTTAGGGATTGGGGTTGTGGTTTAGAGATTTGAATTATAATTTTGTGAGATCAGCCATTAAAAAGTGTGAACATTTAAGATATGTTGGGTCTATTGTTCAAAATGATTGTGAAATAGTTTGGGATGATAATAGTAGGATTCAAGTTGGATGGTTGAAGTGACGAAATGCATTTGGCCTATTGCATTCAAAAAAATTCCACAAGAGGAGCATTTGGCCTATTACTTAGGTGGATGATTAGCTTAAGTCTTACAGATAAAATACAAAATGAATATATTCATAAAAATATTTGTTTGTGCAAGCTATTTTTAAATTTATGTAATCCTAATGTGGTTGATTATATTTTAGATATTTAATTCACCTCAACTCATCTTGTTAAGAATGAGTAGAGAGTTGATCTTATTCTACGGAGGCAAATTAAGTGTCGATGACCAGTTCATTCCAAGTTATATGGGTGGTCAAAATTGTCCAATTAAAATTCTTAGGCACATCACCTTATTGGATATGAAACAAAGAATTATGAGATCACTACATATTGATTCAGAGCATCACACAGTTAGTCTGACATGTCGCTATCTAGTGGATAAGATTTATAATTTTGTTACGATGATGAAGTTTGTGACGTTATACTAGATGAAGCTTCGTCAAACATTAGTGTTGTATGTGGGAGTCAAAGATGCCAATGTTGCATCCATATCGTGATCGTGTTGAGGCTCGATATACCATCGACCCAAACACAAGCTTTCATCACACCGTCTCCTTTGATGACACAGAGCAGCTTTGACGAAATGATTCCTAGGTAATACCTCGCTTATCTTTCCCTACTTACATTATTAATTTTCCATGGTGATGTATGTCATGGAATTACAGATTCCATGGTGATGATGCATACAAGACTATGGCTCAAGTAGTGACTCTAAGCAGAATATTAGTGATGATGATTGTTCACCTAGGTTAGAAGCTATGGTTGGTAATGTAGCTAGCCAGTATCTATTAAGGAATCATTTATTTCAAATATTGAGAGTGAATTTGAAATGTTTACTAATAATGAGTATGTCCGGATGTGTCAAACCACTAGAGAATAGGACAATGATATTTACTTCGATGGTCCATCTGATGAAAATATCTTATCAGATGATGCTGAAATCCTAGGGATCTTATCGAGGGAATGTGTTTCACAAGTTAAAGGAGCCTTCTGTTTGATGTTATTGGTTGGTTTATAGTTAAAAATATTCAATTTCAAGCAATCACCTCAAATCAGAAGAAGTATACTGTGATATGTGTACATCACGATAGTGTTGATAGAGCATGTAATTGATGCTTGCATTATAGTCGCAACAAGCATCTCAGGGATGCTTGGAGAATCTCTAGAGTTGGAGATGACCACAGGTGTATCAATATAGTGATATGTAGTGGTCATCAACAATGTAGCTCCAAATTTATTGCTTATTTCATTATATTTATAATCAGGCATCAAATTGATCTGGAACTAGGGAGACTATAAGTAGAATGGAATCAAAATTTAATATTAAAGTATCTTACATGAAGGCCTAAGATGCTAGGTGTAAGGCAGTAAAGGAAATTTTTATAATCAGGCATCAAATTGATCTGGGGGTTAGGAAGAGTCTTATAGGACTCTCAACGTCTTTATGGAAGCAATTTCTTCCACTTTACCAGTGCATACATATAATAGCCTAGCGTAGACAGTGATTCCAATGACTTTTTGGGCATTTGGTCCTTCTATTTTGGGTTGCAATAGTTGTCAGTTGTCCTCGCCTTGGATGGTACATTTTGGGGCAATGGTACATTATTATCGGTTAGAATAGATGGAAATAATGGTTTATTTCTCTTGCATTTGTTGGTTGAATATGAGTCAAATGAATGCAATTTTCTAGTGTACTTATAAGAGTCTTGCAGTCAAGAAGACGATATGTATGTAATATCGATAAACATGTTAGTTTGTTGCGGGTGTAGAGAAATTTTTCATTGGCTACTCACGGCATTTTGCGACATCTTGAGAATTTCAAAAGTGACACATAGATTGGGAATTAGTGATGTGGAGTTTCTATACCAAAAAATGTATATGGCTAGAAACATGAGACATTCATGAGTTTAATCGCTATATGATAGACATAAAGAATGTTAAAGAAGAAGCACACAAATGGCTTGTGGAGCGAGACCCAGTTAAATTGTCATTACTACATGATGGTGGAATGCATTATGGAACAATGATGACTAATGCTTCTGAATATTTCAATGGTGTTCTTAAACGTTCATGTGATTTGTCAATTTAGGTTATTGATTACTGCTATTTACTACAACTCATTTGCATTGTTTATGAAAAGATTTTTCACTGCAACTCACCAGCAGGAAGCAAACTTATCTATGTTCACTTAATGGGTATTAACCATGTTACAGTGTTATGAAAGGGAAACTAGACATTTCCCAGAACTAGCTAACATCAATCCTAGAGAGATGTAGGTGTTTGACAGGTCCAATCGATCATGAGATTTATCGATAATGGTCGTAGTTGCTTGTAATAAGATAGTTATATATCATTTGTCATGCCCCATGTTATTGCTGCTTTGGGATTTAAAAGATCAAATCACCTAACATATGTTTCACAAGATATTCTCCTTCATTTATATAAGCTTACATACACAGAGTTTCATTGCTTGACCGTTGAATTGACCGCTTTCGATCGAGCAAGGTATTATCGAGTTGTTGCCTCCTAATTTTTGTTGAAGGTCAGGTACAACAGTAGGTTCAAAAATAAAATGAATGAAAATAGAGCTAGCAGTTGCAGATCCTATAGTCTATGCAAGATAGTTGGTCATTACAAGTCATCATGCCCATACAATATCAATAGTATAAGGTATGTTGTACTTGCAATAGCTACGTGTTTATATATACTATGATCCCTATTAGATTTTCATACCTTGGTTGTAGTACTCTTTCTTACTTGCCCTACAATTTTCCTTTTAACTTTTATAATTACATAATCCTGATTATTACATGTGTTTACTTCAACACGTATGATGGTCGAGGAGTAGCCCCCCGGTTAGACATAGGCATAGGGGCCATGCTAGGGAGGACACCACACGTGACTAGCCTCTCCAGGTCCACCTAGCATAGCATCCTATGCTCCGTAGCCCACCCCAATACTATAAGTGTAATTATTATTTCAACTTCTAACTTATACTTGCTCAGCTTGTGATTTGACTAATGCTTAATCATATTTACCCTAATGCAAAGTACTATTCTAGAGGCCGCTTCTCACTTGCTTATGCTGAAAGAGTGGCCCATCACTTACCATAGGTTCACTACTGCTCTACATGCACTAAGCCTTGACTGTGCTAGCCTACATTATATATTCTCTTGGATCATCATATACTTATTGCTCTAGTTGAGAGATGGTCGCCACAGACCAATACCTTCCATCTGGCCATTGGTGAGATGACAGTCACCTTATAGGATGTGGCTATAATATTGGGCTTATGTGTTGATGGGCCACCTATTATTAGCCCAACCGTGGTTGGTGAGGGGAGGAGGTGGCAGAGCTGGCCAAACTATTGCGATGAGCTATTGGGTCAACATCCCCTACCAGATGTGGTGTACCATGATCTGACTAGCCCACACATCACATCAACTTTCTGGATGGGTCAAGCATAGGAGCAGACGTGCATGCCTCTGAGGTGGCTTAGATGGTCTTTTTATAGGGACTCATATGCCTATCTGAGCATCGAGGAGTTCAGTAGGCATGTTCATGCCTATATTTGTTTCTTATTGGGAGCTTCCTACTACCAGACATGTCACGATCTGAGGTCCATCTGCAATATCTTCCACTACTTGAGGACCTAGATACATTCAACATTGTCCAGGGGAAAGCTCGCACATTTGTACAGGGAGTTGTATGAGTCTACTAAGCCCACGAGGGCCAATATGGTTGGTTGCCTACACCTTCTACAGATATGATCTTGGGAGCACCTTCATGTGGGAGGCCGACCCTGCATGTGCCGTATCCGAGTGATCTCAACAGGCTCAACATTGGATTGAGGTAAACATTAAAATGTTATGCTTATATGTTTGTTACTAATATGTTGTGCGAACAGGTGGAATAAGCGATATGTTCACTAGATGCCAATGGAGAATGTGGCAGTATATAAGAATGAGCTGGATGGTCTGCTACATACATAGGTATGACTTTTAGAGTAGTTATTAAGTCTACTTTCTATAATGTGTGTACATATTTTAATATAATTTTTAATATGTGCAAGTGATTTGAGAACCATACACTGAGCAGATCACGCAACGCCTATCAAATGTATGCTCAGCAGGCTCTGATATTTGGTTATCATGAGTTCCGCTCATCAACTAGAAGAGGGCAGAGTGGAACCTACCTGATCGAGTGTTGAGACAATTTGGACTTATACCCTGAGTTGATGTGGCACCTGTGGACCCCACATTCAAAATGGTCGACGATCGAGGTAAAGGAGATGTAGACTAGGTTGATTACCATTAAGTGCACATTACTGCTTAGGATAGGTGGAGAGATTATGTAGTTGAAGGCTTGGATGAAGACGAGAGCAGACTAACGGCTATCAATCAATACATGTCTTGGTTTAGATCTTGGGCTTCTCTCTATTTTTTAGCCACAGATCCTCCTCCACTTATCCCGTGAGCACCTGTGGAGTGCATATATGTAAGTATTTATATAAGTATTCTGCTAAATTCAATATGCTATATGCCTACTTGAGGCTAATTTCAAATGTTATTTTTCATGCAGAGAGAGCACATCTTGGCGACTTAGGACATCTTAGTGCATTTCCATGATGAGAGCACGAGTTACATGGAGCTGTAGATAGGTACGAGGTGCTATGCAAAGACTTGAGGTTGCGGGTACATATAAGTGACACACTTTATAGACCGGAGCCTACAGAGGATATCCCACAACATGACTAGGGTGCCGCACCATCTACATATACTGAGCTAGGTCCTTCTACTTACCAGCCTACCTATGAGTCATAGCCACCTTTTTTCCCATCAAAGAAGCCCCACGTAGACTCAAGATCTTGCAGGGGGCCACATGTGATCATCCACTATGTGCATCTAATCAGTATACACCTGAGAGTAGTGCAATTTCACACAGACGATAGAGGCGTTAGATGTTTAGGATAGTGTAGCCTGTGTGTCTATACTACATTGATTCATGTATGTTTTTTTATTGTACTATCAGAGATGTATCATTTTTTCTATATTGTAATCTTACTTATCTTGGATTTTTATTACATTGCATTATTTTGGTAATCATCTATGTGTTTGGACACAAGTAATAGCACTAGCATACATATCCTTGATGACTATTCCTCGGTGTTTGGACACAAGCAATAGCTCTAGGATACATATCCTTGATGACAATCCTAAAACATATAGATAGTTCTATACTATTCCATCAATTCTCTTAACAAATGTATTGCATACATAGTAACAACATCCATAACATAAAGCAAAAAGATAATGGCTTAAAACCAATCCTTGATGTAATCCAATTGAAATAGAAAAATGTATTATTAATCCTCTATGTCTTTGGAGCCAAGTAATGGCTCTAGTATATATAGCTCTAGTAATATCTACCGTTTTAAACTCTCCAAAAAAACTTATCTTGGAACTTTAACACATGCTTTCCCTAAATCAACAAATACCATATGGCAATTTTAAAAAAAATTTGTCAATTAACGGACCTTAGACTTACAGAGTTACGACATCGGTGACTAGCTCTCATCCCATTCAAGGACAACTGCCTTGCCACGTCGGATTTGACGCGGCATGCAAGTCAACCCTTAAAGGGATGACTATACCTAAAATAAAATTTTTTTTTCATGATACTTACTTTGTTAATTACATTTCTTACATAGTATATATATATATATATATATATATATATATATATATATATATATATATATATATATATATATATATATATATATATATATATATATATATATGAATTTGCAATTAAATCTGTTTAAATATTTAAAAAAAATGTTAATATGGGCAATAACAATCATCCAACTTCTCCTTTGTAAGGCTTCCTTTCTGGCCACTAAAGAGGAAAATATTTCTCATTTACAAACTAGTGTGGTTCAGATTCATGAAACTCGAATCTCTCCATGTATTTGTTACAACAACAAATGGAAGTGTTGTTTCTGATAATACTATTATTATAGAAGTTGTTCTTCTCTGTACCGAATTCTTTCTTCCTAATCAGTTGGTAGATCCACTACTCTCCATAGGTCTAGTGATTGATGGTAACGAGCGACAATAGAAATTCAGAAATCTAGAAAAGATATCTCAAAAAGATTTTTTATTTTATTTTTTGTTTGAGAAAAGAAGAAATTTTGTTAAACACTAACAAAATAGATATCATGATATGAGTTGAACAAGAAAGCGAGTAATCGAGTTGTTGAATTAATATTATATGGATACTAATAAAGTCGAGATGGCACAATATCGAGTGAGAGCCCACTAATTCATTTCGCAGCTTTAATGGAGTCTATCACTTCAAACCCTCTTTAGTTTAGATTGGTAGCAGCAATTTCTCATTGTCTAAGAATTGAAGCATTGTAGTACAAGAGATCAACAATGATGAAAGAGCTGAGAAACAAAGTCGGATCAAGTAGTTATCATATGGTTTTGACAATTATTTGAAAAGTTTTGATCTAAATAATTTGACCAAATTTTAATAAAATATATAGATCTCAAAGTCAATAAATTTATTTTAAGATATGTAATTTATGAAAATGAATCTTATATATTATATTTCTTTAAAATAAATTTAATAACTTGAAATAAATTATATCATAATAAATTGATAAAATTTCTGATGAATCTCAATTTTTTTTTGTTGAGATAAAATATCTCTAAAAAAAAATTTGCTTGAAGATTTTAATTTTGAACCTTAAGGCTTTTAACAAAACTCATGTTATTTTGTGCAATATAATATTCTTCCTTTAATGAATATATTTTTTTTCTAATATTAAGATACATGAATGAAACTCACATTCACAAGAAGTCATGAAAGTGGAGCCAAAGAAACCCTCCCATTCTCATCTCATTCTCAAGAGCTTTAAACACCTCTCCATAACTTTAGACAAATTAGGGCAACTACTCACATAGTAATCAGCTCTAAGAGGAGCTTTCATATTCTTTTGTAAGACCTCATCTCTCTCTCTCTCTCTCTCTCTCTCTCTCTCTCTCTCTATCTTTCATATATGTTACTAATGGATAATTTAATAGAAGAATGAGCTTATATAGAGTAAGATTGAGAAAAAAAAACCAATGGTGCTATATCTATATCTTCAAGCATCTCTTTGTATAGATGATCAACCAATGTGGTTGCACATAAACCCTAGAAAGTGTAATCCATTTTAAGGTTTATTTGTATAAGGCACATGGAGTGTAAAAGATATTATAAGAAATGAGTAGAGATGAGTTCAATGCTTGTCTTTCACCTTGTTATTTGTTCAGAGGTTGCAATGAATGTCACTTGCATGTCATTCTTTTGCTTGGTGGAATAAAGGAAATAAGGACAAATTCTATTTGACTTGAAGTGTGAAGGTGATTCAAACAATTTCTCATTGGGATAGTTTTCATGAGCCAATTCAAACCGAATAATGAGGGAGATCGAAGAGAGAGAGTGTGTGTGTGTGTGAGTGTGTTTTAATGTAATATAACCAAATAACATGGTATCACTCATCTTCAACTCACTTTCTCTTCAAAAAATATAAAATAAGTCTCCAACTTAAAAAATATGTAAATAACTCAATCATTAAAACAAGAAACTTTATGATGTAATAAATGAGTTGATTATAACTAAAACCTAAATGCTTTTAATTTCTATAACCTCATCTCCTTCTAACATCTCATGATAATGTATAATGTTATTATGCTCAACCACATGAGTGAATGAGTACATGCCACTATCACACATACTCTTTTAGTATTTTTAGAGAAGTTAAAGTAGAAATCACACACTCTCATATTAATATTAATTCTTACTGATTTTTTTAGATGGAACTAAAATTGATCTACTAACCAACCAAACTAATGTTATGAATGATGCCTATTTTACTATAATTTTTACTATAATGATACATATAAGAATATCTTGAAATAATTTTTATCATGCTCATTCTAATAAATTTATATGAGAAAATCATAATTTTCTAGAATTCAAGAAATTGAGTTTATGAAAGTTGAAAATTACAAATCTTACATAAGTGCATGCATTATGAAACCTCACACACTTAAAGAAATCTCAAGCTTATATGTAATGGGCATGCATAAATAATTAGTTCTTTGTAAGACTTTCTCCATTATATAGCATGCAACTTAGGACAATAAATCTCCTTCAATTCTCTCAAGTGTGTGAAAACCATAGTGGTTGGTGTCATCTATAATTGATGAATTTTTGAACTTAGCAATGTGTAGTAATTAAGCTTAAAGAAATGTTGTCATTCATTTTATATCTAATATATATCACATGTGCATACATATATATGCTAAAATTATATTTTTTTTTGAATTATAAAGCATACTTTTATTTATTCATTAACATTAACTATTGTGGGCTCATTTTAGTTCAAAATGTCTTAAAGAAAAGAATAAACAATTTATCACATAATATGTTAGCTTTTTTATGGATTAAATCAATGTTTATAGAAGCTCTAAAGGTTGACCAAGGCTTTCTAATAATTATATTTAGAGATTTTTACAATACTTTCACTTAATATTTAGCTTTTAATGTATTTTGTGCTGATATTACTTTCACATAATATTTTTTTAATGTGTTTTTTAATTATATATTTATTCTTAAATTTACTCTTAATGTTTTCTATTTTAAAACATTTGAATTGAAATTAATAGATGCTTTATGTGTAATAATATCAAAATTTAAGTTCTTTACACCTTAGAAAATTAGAATCTTAATTTTAAACTTTAATAATCATATATATTAGAGAGCTTATTGGTTTTTGAACTATCAACATAATAGTTTTTCTTAACGTATTTTTTTTCTTCATGAAATCTCAATTCTTTTAGAATGCTTAAATAGATAAATGTAATCTAAGTCATCTTAGACTTGAACATTTTTCTCAATTTAAGGTTCCTTATTCCTTAGTTTTCACCTACCTTTATTAAATTTGAATACATTTGTGCTTTATATTTCATTGTTTGAAAGTTATTTTCATAAGCTTAACATAATCATCAAATACTTACATATTTAATGTGCAAAGCACAATAAATCAATAATAGAATTGCATATGTACTTATTTTAAAAACTTGAAGTCTAAATCAATCAAATTCTTGGCCAAAAATTAGTTCATTATTATGACTTTATAGGATCACCAAAATTTGAAGGAATAACTAATACATATCAAATGAATTATATCTTATTATTTGAAAAATAAATATTCCTAAAATGAGAAAAAAAAACTTGAAATTTTGTGGGAAATTGGTAATAATGATGATGATGATTCTTGAAAATTGATTCTATATTCTAGACAATTTTAAGTTTATATATCATATTAATGCACCTTTTTAATATCTTAATGCTCCTAATAACAAAAATACACAACATCCTTACTCACTACAGTTCAACATTTTCCTGGAATAAAATGCTAAGTATCATGCCAAGAGCTTAAAATTAAGGAAATAACATGATTAATACATTTAAATTATAGGAGTGAGAAATGTAATAATAATTAGTTGAGTAAAATACTAATAAAATTATCAATTTTGGCCACTAACATTTATAAATAATTGAGAAATCACTAGATTTTTTAATTTTATTGATAATTTGATCATTTCTCATCAAAATAAAATATATATATAATGATAAATAGATCACATAAATATCTATTATACATTAAAGAATAATATAGTTAGTACATAAACTAATAGAATTGGACAATATGTTCTATGAAAAATTTAATAATAGTTTTATTATTTTAATGATTTAATGCTTATATTATCCTACTTTAATCTTAGATATTTAATGTAATATTTTCCCTGATAAATGATTAAATTGTCATTAAAATTAAAAATATAATGAATTATCCATCATTTGTTAAATGAGTGTGTCAAACTCATAACTAGAATAAAGTTAGATGATTTTTGGGAATGCTCCCTAACTATATTTAGTTTAATACCTGAGTGGGATATGAAAATAACAAAGGTAGTTTATCATTTGTTTGTAAGAACCAAAAAGATCAACCATCCATAAGAAAAGCCACAATTTGTCTTATCAAAGATCAAGAAAAGCCACAATTTGTCTTATCAAAGATCTTGATGTATAATTGATGAAAAATACATGAAATAATTCTAAGCTTGGGTATGAATGGACAAACAAAAATTTTGCTCCCTATTTAAAGGAAAAACTTTTCTTGGGTGGAACACAGCCCTTTCCTAGACACCATATCATTAATGTTTATTATGCATGGTTAAGATTGTTATGAATATAGGTCTCATTGATTTATAAAATTACAAATGTTTTTTTGAATCATCCTTTGTACATGAATATTGCATGTTCTTCAATGTAAAACTTGAGAAGATAAAAAAAAAAAAAAAGAATTGGATATGGTTATTAAAAGTTTCATTGAGTTAAAATAATGAATCCACTTTCATTCCTCATATATAAAATGAATTAATTTTTCCTTAATCTTAGATCTCATATTTTTATTTGATGCATAATTGGTAATTAGTTAAGAGCTAATGAGATTAAGATATCAATACGTATGATCTCAAAAGTTTTTTTAAAGAAAATATTTTTTTTGAATGATTTCTTTTAGTTTTAGTGACTTTATATTTATTTAAGTAGTATCTCATTATTTTTATTAAAGTGTTGTTACAATTAGCAATGAGCAATAAAAAAATTGAGCATAGAACATGTTTTATTTTTTTCTGATGAAAGTGTTAAGTTAAAAAGGAAAGTAGTTAAATAAAATATTCATTATTAAGTCCACATCAAAAGAATGTGTAATGAAATAGATGTTAAACTAAGAGAAATTGATGGTTTGACTTTTTTTGAACATGAACAAAGCAATTTTCAAACTAACCGAATACAAACAAGGGTTCGGCTCGCTCAAGCTAGGCTTATTTACACCACAACCATCACTCATTGCCACTAACTGCATTGCACCACCGATCACTAACCTCAGGGCCACATAAAAGTAAAATTAATAGGTTTTTAAGAAGCAATACATGTTTTTCTTTTTAAATTCAATTGCGGCCATCCAAACATTTCGTTGTTGAGAGCATTCCATTCCCCTTTTCCAATTTACGACCTTCACATACCTTATTCTCAGCACGCATCCCATATTCTTTTGAGGGAGCATAGCCCAACTATATATATATATATATATATATATATATATATATATTGATATGACCCTAAAAATTCTTCTAGTCGAAGCACGAATCTTAATGCCGAAAGCAAGCTGATCAGAAATTGAAACTGGTCAAGATCAAGCACTTAAAATATCATTGGAAACTTTGAGACATCAGTTAAATTCCTAAAAGGCTCTCAAATATAAAGTGTTTATAGTCAAATCGAGCGTCTCGATGAGCTGGTTCCAACAAGCCAAAGATCTTACAATTCTGACTTCATTTGAGCATTCAAATATTTAAAATATATCAAATGATCAAATCATCAGCCGTCCGGAAGGAGTGGTATTTTGCATGTATTTAGAGACGCCACTCCTCCAATCTATAAATAGCCCTCATTCCTCATATGAAGGAGGGCCCAAGTAAGAGAGGAGAGAGCTCTAAAGATCCTCCAAGCACATGCGCCACTGACGGTTGCCAACCACTGCCGCTGCGCCACCGCCAGCCGATTCTCGCCATCACGCATTATCATCAGGTCACTATCGCCGCCATCATCACAACATCGTATCGCATCATCAACATCATCAACATATCGTCGCCAACATCATCAACATCATTCATCAACATCACATCAACATCGCCTATTACTAGCAATGTTGTCCCTTTCATATACAATTGTAATCCGATCGGAAGATCTTGTACTCTAAAATAGATACATAGTGAAAGCTTTTACTGGGCTAGGCCCCATAGTTTTTCCCTCTTTTTGAGGTTTTTTACGTAAAAATTCTAGAGTTTTATTGTTCACACTTTTTATACTTGTGTGTGTGCTGGATTTCACAATGAAGGCAACTGGTTTTCTAGCACGCAATAGTTTGGCACTGTCTGTGGGAAAAGAACCCCTCAATCATAATTTTTGTGAACATCTGTATTATGGCCAATAGGCAATACTCGTCACCACGGAGCCTCCCGCTCCAACTCTCATTACTCTCAAAACCAATCCTTGAACCAAGGATACCAAGCTTCTGCCTCACTCCCCTTGATAGATGTGACCCTATCGCTGAAGGAGCGATAAGAATCTCTTTAGAAGATCGTGTCCGTTGAATGGAAGAGTCTCAAAATGAGATGATCGACTTTATGAACAACAACTACCTCAAGAAACACATCCCAAGATCGACCCATGGGAGGTCAAAATGCTAATCTCATTGACACTGAAGTTCCTCCACGTAGAGACCATGATGTTGATCTCCTTGACAGTGCTAGTTCTACTCATCCATCATGTGCAGCTCAACCGACTGCTAATCCACTAATTATTGATGGTAGCTTGACACATTCTCATCCCGTTGACCCCACTCATCATGTTATACGTGCAAAATTATGACGCTTAATGCAAAATGAATTTCACCTTCAAGATAGAAATCATCCTCCCCCTCACCGTAGCTATGAGGAGTCCTCACCTTTAGCTGAAGCTATTCTTCAACATCTTATTCCCGTAGGTTTCAAGCTTCCGAGCATTGATTCCTATGATGGGGCAACTGACCCATATGAACACATCGACCATTACAGGACCATCATGCATATCCAACGAGCTCCTGATACACTGCTTTGTCAAGTCTTTCCCGCTACCCTCAAAGGGCAAGCTCACACTTGGTTCTACTCCCTTCCAAGGGGATCCATCCATACCTTTTACGAACTCGCCAAAGTTTTCATAAACAGTTCATTGCAAATCGGAGGATCATTAAAGATTCCTCCCATCTCTCCACATTCATCAAAATGATGGTGAATCACTTAAAGACTACTTCTAGAGATTCTCCTCAGAAGCTCGCCAAATACCTGGGGGTAGACCCTGAATTACTAAGAGGAGTTTTCCTTGGAGGGCTCCGTCCTAGACCTTTCTACTCATCGCTAATACAAGATATGGTCCGCTCATACGCCGAATTTGTTCACCTTATGGAAGCGCAAGTTTCTGCTGATGATGCTATTAATGCCCGAAAATAATTTGAACAATCCACAAGAAAATGTAAGAGTGCTCTAGGAATCACAGATCAACAATCCCATCAGAAGAAGTAACAAGGAAGTCGTGATCTCCCTCCACAGCCCTCACATCAATGACTGGAATACATGCCACTGAACACATCTCACGTTAACATCTTGATGGCTATTCTGGATGAAGAGACCATTAAGTGGCCACATCCATTGAAACCTACTTCAGGAAATCAAGAGCAATACTGTCACATCCATCGAAGTCGTGGACATACTATAGAGGCGTGTAAACAACTTAAAGAAGAGATTGAGAGGCTCATTCAGCAAGGATATCTATGTAAATTTGTGCAAAACCAACCAACTCAAGCAAACATAGCTCCAACTAGGGGGCAACCGGGACAATCATTATAGAAATAACATAATAGTCGCCAAATAGTTGGAGAAATTGAAACGACAAGTACTATCTAATCAAGTCTTCATCACCTTTGAAGAGAGTTAAAAAATAGTATTAATCATCCCATCACTTTAATAACTCGACTTGGAAGGAGTCCAAGTTCCACATCAAGATCCTCTTATCAAGTGGGATTGGTGACCCATGTTATATTGTTAAGAGAATTTTGATTGATAATGGGAGTTTCGTTGATGTTTTATTTTACTCCACCTTTCTTAGCATGGGTCTGGTTAAGGAAAAACTTTAACCTGCTGCAGGATTGTTATATGGGTTTGATAATCGCCCTGTACGAGTGGAGGGGACAATCACCCTTCCTGTTATTCTCGGAGAATTTTCTCAACAAGTCACTCACTCAATCCAATTCATAGTGGTCAAGTCAAATTCAGCATACAACGCTATATTTGGAAGACCCCTCCAATCTTCTGTTGTCACTTCTGCATCATCTTAAGATAAAATTTCAAACTCCCATTGGGGTTGGAGTGGTGTGGAAATCAACAAATAGACAATCATGTTACCTCAGACAAGCTCAACCAAGCCCTTCGGTGACCTTCAACATCAGAATTTTAATCTTCAAGATAAAGAAGTAGGTTTTGCCTATAAAAGACCTCCCCACTTATCGATGATCAACGCTAACCAACGCATCCAGAGGAAAAAATATTCCTTAAAACTTGGAACATGGAGGGTCTCTGAAAAGTGTTATATGTAATCATTGGTGTATAAATATTGTAGTCTTTAATTTATCCTGTTTATCTTTTCCTCTCCACCTCTTATCTTTTATTAACTTTCTCTAAAAATGTATCTTGTCACTTTTGTTAAGTTATCATGTGACAATATTGTATCACCAACATTATTAAAGTAATGAGTTTATGGCTTTTTCTTACAAGTTTGTTTCTTCTTCATTTAATCCTCCCACTTGAGGAATATACAACTCACGTTGTATCTCAATCGGGCATGATCAATCCCAAGGGGACTTGATCGGACCTCTTCCATACAAAGTTATCGAAGTCACACCGACAAACAACCTCGGTCAAAATCCTCAACGGATTCAATTCGACCTCTTCCATACAGGTCATCGAAGTCACACTCTAACAAACAACCTGATAGGTCTCCGGATAATTCAATTCTTCCATACTGTGTTAAGGTCATCGAAGTCACACTCGACAAACAACCTCGATATGTCAAAATCTCGGATTCAATTTGACCTCTTCCATAGTGTTAAGGTCATCGAAGTCACACTCGACAAACAACCTTGAATAGGTCAAAATCTCGCATCAATTCAACCTCTTCCATACAGTTAACGCCATCGAAGTCACACTCGACAAACAACCTCGATAGTCTTCACTATCACCTGGCACCATCGTTGCCGCCATCACTGGCTGATTACTGGTTACTACCATTACCGCTGACACATACCGCTGGCCGACAATCATTCATCTCACTGCAACCTTCCACGGTCATTCCGCTGACTCATTTCTGCCGCTATGAGCCGCTGCTGACCACCAGCCGGCTAACCATCGTTGCGCTCCGCTGCTACCGCATCACCGCCACCGCCAATTATCGCTGAATTCCCATCACCACCATCGCGGATTCTCCTCACACCATTGCGAAGTCACCGCCACCAACACTCGTCCGGCCACCATTGTTGAGCATCGCTTCCAAAGACGGACGAGGCTGCTTGATGCCTCTTTTGAGGGAAACTGCGAATGTACCACGGGCCTTGATCGCCTCTAAACCCGGACGGTCCGACGAGACCGGATGATGCCTCTTTCAAGGGAAAACTGAAATAACGACGTAAGTACCGCGGGCCTTGATTGACTCTGAACGACCTTCTCTCAAGAAGAAGAGAAGCACTAGAGCATTGAAGAAGTGTGCCTCCTCCCCTAGAGGTTTTATAGACCCTTCTAGGGCAAAAGGTAAAAAATCATCAAACCACCCAAACTAAATCGCCTGAAACCGTCAAACCGTGGTTTGGGCCCCAGCATGTACCATGTGCGAGCGTGACCGTGGTCATCATCTATCCTGCGCCAACGCTCATGCTTAGCTGACGCTGCTCGCTCATGACCATCGGCTGGCGTTTGGTTTTCGACCCGCCGAGGCCACGCCGACCGCCCGGCCATTTCGCCAGCCGTGATCTCATGGCGCCCGTGGCATCGTCGTCGTCGCGCCGTCATGAGCCGTTCAACGGATGGTCAGTAACCTCAAATTTCATGCTCACACATGCATATTTGTGGTCGTTCATCGCTGTATAATCTTGTGCTTACATGAAGATCTATCTCAAAATGTGTGGTTAATAGACTTGCGATTTCATTGAAGAATTTGCTATTTTGAAGTACTTGCACATATATTTTGATGATTGAGATAATATCATCTAAAATAAACATATGACCCGAAAATTCCTCTAGTGAGCACGAATCGATCAAAAACAAAGCGTAATTGAATCAGATCAACCACTTAAAATATCATTGGAAACTTTGAGGCATCAGTTAAATTCCTAAAAAGCTCTCAAATATAGAGTGTTTATAGTCAAATCAAGCGTCTCGACGAGCCGGTTCTAACAAGCCAAAGATCTTAAAATTCTGACTTCATTTGTGCATTCAAATATTTAAAATACATCTAATGATCAAAGGGATCATTGCGTGTCGTCCGATGAAGTGGAGTGGTATGGGTTTTTCATGTATACAGAGCTCCCTCTACAAATAGCCTCATTCCTCATATGAAGGATGGCTAAGCAGAGAGGAGAGAGCTCTAAAGATCCTCCAAGCACAATCGTCGCCACTCGGCTGCCACCGTCGCCGCCGCCGTCACCCCACGATTGTCACCATCTTTGCGGTCATCATCACCACTATCATCGGTCATCATCGACAACATCGTCATCAACATCATCATCAACATCATCGTCAACATCGTCGTCAACATCGTCGTCAACATCGTCGTCAACATCGTCATCAATATTGTCTATAACTAGCAACTGTTGTCCCTTTCTCATATATAATTCTATAATTTCGGTATCGGGAAGATCTTGTACTCTGAAATAGATACATAGTTTAAGCTTTTACTGGGCTAGGCCCTGTGGTTTTTCCCTTCTTTTGAGGTTTTCCACGTAAAAATTCTGGAGTTTTATTGTTCACACTTTTTATACCTATGTGTGCTAGATTTCACAACGAAACTAAGGTGAAAACTTTTACCTCTACCGCAACCAGTTTTCTAGCACGCAACATATATATATAACAATGGGTGCAGAGTGGTCAGAGTTCTAGTAAAATTAATGTGTTGAGACTAAGGTAAATTAAGATTTGCAATACAATATCTAAAAATTGATGCACTTTCTTGCTCAGAAAATACCTTTCTCATGAAGAAGAGTTAGTGGTGTCAGTTGGCTTAGTTGATAGAGATCTTGTAAGTCATATGATTAAATTCCATATATTTAAATAAAGAAATCATGATAGAATAATACCATGCCACTACTGAAATAATTGCATACAAAACATGAACATAACTAAAATACAATCGTATCTTTTCAAATTTTAGAACATATGTGAAATAAAATTAAAATTTATTAAAATTATATTGAATAATTTAAATCAATTCTTACTGCAAAATATGCATTATCCATGGTTTGTACTTACAATGTTTGTATATATATATATATATATATATATATATATGTGTGTGTGTGTGTGTGTGTGTGTGTGTGTATATAATATGATGGATGTGATTCAAAAGTAAGAATAACAAAATGAAAAATAGCCCACAAACGGACCTTTATGAGCATAGTTTGTACATATAACGATTGGAACAGAAGTTAGGGATTGGGTAAAATTAATGTGTTGAGATACTAATAAAAATTACTAGGTCAAAGTGAAAATTCAGAAAAAAAAAAGGTAAATTAAGATTTGCAATGTATAAAAATTAATGCACTTACTAGTGTTAATGAAAATACTTCTCTCCTTGAAA